>JBBMKA010000022.1:14491540-14506123 GCA_037833695.1 Sechiopsis laciniata
GATTTGAAAAAAAAAAAGGGTAGAAGTAAACTGCAATGCCCAAAAGGGGGGAAATTCCCCCCCCCTCCCCCCCCCCCCCCCCCAAAAAAAAAAAAGAAACCCAAGATGAAAGAAAGCATCTCATACATTCAGCATAAAAGAATGTTACCGAAGAACAGCAAGACGATGGAGAAACGAACTTCAAAGTCCAAATCCAGAAATGGCGGCAAGTCAAAGATCACATAAGAACAACGAAACGAAGAGATTACAGAACGAGGATGGTAACAGAGAAAGAGAGAGTTTAATGTAGAAAGATGAAAGAGTGAAGAAGAAAGCTATGGCGGAAGAATGAAACGAAATAGAGAAATGGAGAGAAGGGAAAGGCGGGAAGCGAGGAATTTCGGCGCGGCTAGAGGAAGAAGAAGAAGAAGAAGAGAACAGAGAAGTTTATAACGTTATAAACCTAAAGGGCGAAACTATATGCGTTTTGCATAAATACCCCAATGGAATAAAAACACATTTCCCGCTTATACTTCACACGTGCTACTTCTTCTTACACAAAAATGGTATTTATAAATTTGGTTCTTAAATTTTTCTTTTAGAACCGTAACTGATTTTTTTATACAATAATGTTATAGAATGAAGATTTGAACCTATAATCTCACAAGATGTCAATAGAGCTAGCTCGTAGATGACAAATTGAACTCATCATTTTAAGCATTCTAAAGTCTTCTTTGATCACTTGAATCATTCCATGTTGATGGTTAATATTACGATTGTTAAAAACTTTATGTAATTTGTAAGAAGTTATAAAAATTATAATTTAATCGATATGATTTGATAAAACCTAAAAAAAATAGTTTATGTCATTTGTAATTATTAGCGAATTAAATATGTGGAGATAAGTACTTGATATGATTTTTTGTCCAATTAATAATTTAACTCACATTATCATTATTGACACACAAATAACGATTTCGATTCAGTTTTTGTTGGTTTTGTACTAAACTGAGGAACCAATATCTTTGATTTTCAAAAATGGATCTGATCCAATATCCAATAAAATATATAACAACTAGTTCGGTTTTCAATTGGTTTTAGATCCGATTCAATGTCCAATATTTTTAATAAATAAAAAACAACATTTCTCATAAACAAGTTCAATTCTTGCATAAGATTTTCTTTCGTAAAACAGATAATGACAACTAATATGAAAAGTAAGTTTTGAGAAAGTTATTTGGAAAATATATTGGCATTTGAAGGATAAAAAAAACATTCATTGATCTTCAAGACTTTAAAAAATCTTCTAAATAATGGAAGAAAGATGACTTTATATCAGTTATTGACAATATATATATTTCGATTTGGTTCGATTTTTATTGATTTTTTAAAATGAAAACCAGACCGATCCAATTTTTTCAAAAAACAAACTAGGGGTGCAACAAAAAATCGAAAAACCGAACCGAACCAATCCAATGGATCGGATCGATTTTTTAGCACAAAATCAGACATATCGGTTTGTAATTTGAAAAAACCAAAAAATATTGGATCGGTTCCGGTTTTCATTTTAAAAAACCGATAAAAACCGATCCAAACCGAAATATATATATATATGTATATATATATATATATATATATATATGTATATATTTTTTGAGATTATAAATAAATATATATTTTGTCAATAAGTCATATAAAATCATCTTCCTTCCATTATTTTGAAGATTTCCTAAAATGTTGAAGATTTTCTTAATTCCCTTTTATTTCAAGTAAAAAACATCTTTAAATAATTTTTAATAAGTTCAAAAATACTTCCGACCTTCGAAGATATTGTTGTTTATGAGATTTTTTATGAATTTTTTTTTTATATATAAAAAAAAAAATTGGACATCGGATCGAATCCAAAATGGAATCGAACCAATTAAAAACCGAACCAATGGTTCTATACTTTATTGGACATTGGATCGGATCAATTTTTTAAAAACCGAAGATATCGGTTCGGTTGTCGGTTTGGTACAAAACCCACAAAAACCGAACCGAAATCACTCCTAATACAAACCGATATGTCCAACTTTGTGCTAAAAAACCGATCTGATCCAATGGATTGATTCGATTCGGTTTTTTGATTTTTTGTTGCACCCCTACAAATAGCCAATGTCAATATATTTAATTTGCCAACAATAATCGAGAGGATTTGTGGTTGACTTGTCTAATTGATTGTATTTCAATTCAACTCACGTTTTGATCCTTAAAATAGATATTTGACTCTTCCCTTATTTGGGAGTAATCTATAGGGTTTGTAGTCCACATCCCCCAACTATTGTTGAACTAAAAAAATGCCAATAAAGATTAAATTCTAGTTTTTAAAAGCTTAGTAACTAAAATCTTTCTTCAAACCAACTAAGCTCCAATTTTTTCAATCAAAAGGACTAAATTATAAATTATTCATAGATACCAAATTTATAATATATCCTAAAAAAATAGAACACGTGTGCTGATTTTTTTTTTTTTTTTGAATTGAATGGTGATTAACCACTTAAAAATTAATGTTCTCAATAAATTCTATGAGAATATTCGACATACACCTAAACTGACCCAAATATATATTTTTTTAAAATGTTGATTTTTATTTTTCTTTTTAAATTCAAAGATTCGAACCACGATCTTTTGTAAGGGGAAATTAATTTGTATCCTAATTCTGGGTTGTATTTGTTACATTCCTAAACCAATGAAAATAGGAACTAAACTTAATAAATCTATGTAGAAATCTTTTTGTCCAAGATTACATCAAAATTTGCTTCAGATTACTCATTTTCACAACAATGCTCAAACAGATAAACATATAGACATAATATATATTACGTTAACTCATCAATCAATGTCATATCTAAAGAAAAAAAATATACTGTTTAATGTTTACATAAATGTGAATCAAAATTATGTCCAAGATATGACATTACAATTTTGTATCATTGGAGCAGCATTTCTCCATGGTTCAAGTATGTGAGAGTTTTTTTTTTTTTTTTTTTTTTCCTTCCAAAATTACCTTGAAGTTCTTGTCAACGAACACCAGCCTCGGCGACTCGTCTTTGCTCTCGAGCAACTAGCATTTCATAATCCTGCAAAAAAATGCAAATCAATATCAATGCACCATCTAATTTCTCCTTTTTCATGACATAATGAAAGATAATAACATATAGATTATTTCCAGAGTAACAAAGTCTGCAAAAATGATATTCTATGACTGCTACGTGCTACACTTTTTTTTATAGCATGCAACTTCACTATTTTTATGGAAAAAAACCCACTTGACCCTACAACATTTAGATGTCAAGAAACCTGTAGGAAATAAATTCCTAAGTTGACTACCATGGATTGAACTCACAACATTTTGGTTCTACTCGTTGCTACTGCTACAACTTCATCATACTCATCTCGACATCCACATCCATTATAAAATTTTCACAAGAGAAAAAACCACCCACAACATTGTAAATATTCTAACATCACAAAAAAGGTACTTTTAGATTTGCACATTGTTTTAGATTTTTTTTTATATCCGTAAGTGTTTGGTTCAATTTATGCGTACCTTAACTATTCTTAGGGGACAAAATGTCTGACCCTAGAATATTTGGTTGTCAAGAAAACTCATAGAAAATTAATTATTAGATAGGTGACCACCATGAATTGAACCCATAGTCTTTTGGTCCTCCAATTCCTTTTCGACCATTAAGCCAACACATGATGATTGACATTCTTTTAGTTTTTCTTGAGCTTATAACAATTCAAAACGTCCTTAGATCCTGAACAATAGAAAAAAGGTAGTAGCATGAAATTCCAAACATGACTATTATAAAGTTCGTTTGATAACCATCTTTTTTTTCTAGCATGTCTACAAAGTAAAATGATAAAATCTTTCTTCATCTTCCATAGCAGAGAGAGAGAAAGTCAGAATTCATAACTCAGAGCACATAAAAATTCATTTTCCAAAGTATCAATATTGTAGCTCAAACCTGCATCAAGTATATGTATCATACATTTAAACATAAGTTTCTCTCTATAACAAACAAGGTTACCAGGGAAACTACCTTCACAATAGCCTGTGCACACAGCTTTCCTGAAAGAACAGCACCTTCCATAGAAGCTAAATACTTCTGCTTAGTGTAGTCGCCAGCTAAATAAAATCCCTCAATTGGAGATCGTTGTAAGGGCCGACAAGGTTCACAGTCGGGCACAGTCTTATAAACAGACCTGTCACCAATATCAAATTAGGCTGTCAATCAACAACACTACAATACAAAAAAAAATTAGTCAATAACTGCATGTTCACAAATTTTTATATACAGATCTTCTAATCTATGGTACCAGTTGAATTAGGTTAAATCATGAATCAACTCAAAAGTTTAAGTTAGTGAGTTGAGGTAAATTTAATTATATCAACCAACACTCCCCCTCATTTGTGGGCTTAAAAATTTGAAAAATACCCTACAAGTAGAATTCAAATTTAATTGGGGAGGAAATGACTTGGCAGAGACTCGAACTCAGGATCTCCTACTCTGATACTGTTGAATTATGTTAGATCACCAGTCAACCTAAAAGCTTAAGCTGGTGGGTTGAGATAAATTTAATAATATCAACCAACAGTACCACTTTACAACTCCTGGTCAACCTTGTTTGGCAGACCTTTCTGTGATTCCCTTTGTCTTAATAAAAGTTGATGTCTTAATGTGTATGGCAATCATTTTAGTGTAGAGATAAACATAGTTTGGTTTTGTGATAAAAACATCTAATCTAATTTATTCTAGAAAAGAGTGAGCATATTCGATAGGATAAGATTCTATTTCAAAATCAATTGGTAATGAGTGGAGTAGATGTATGCTGTGAGGTTTCCCCATCTTTCTAATATGGGATCTTCGACATGCTACCTTAAGATGGTGCATCTATTGGGTTTTTTTTTTTACCGAATACCCATTTTGGACTTTATAGATTCAAATACTATGTTGACTCATGTTAAATAAATCATCAACCCTAAAAGCTTAAAATAATAGGTTGAGAAGGAGCTGCTCCAGTGGCATTATGTACAACCTAGTAATCAAGAGGTTTCAGTTTCGAAACCTCCCACCCCCAAATGTTGTTGAACCAAAAAAAATGGTTGAGGTGTTTTTAGATACATCAACAGAGCAGACTTAAGTTAATGATTCTACGTTTACCTTGGGGTTTTAACAACGTGGTACTTCACAATCTTAGCTTTGCTCTGATCAGCAGAAATTTCATCAGGAAATAGCCTAGCTAGTTCCACCATTGTGGCATCAATAATTTCTGAGTCACTCCGGGAAATCCACTCTTCTGCAGGTGCAAAGACTAGTTCCAACATGGACTGGTTCGGGTTGTAATATTCCTGTATTAACAACGCATCGGGCAATATCACAGCCGGCAGGAATACCGAATACTAAACTACCAGGGACGAGGATATCAAAAGCTCTAAAATATATGGTTACTTAAAAAGAGCCTTAGTTTCAATTATACCTTACATGTAACTGACATGTCAGCATAAACACTAAGAAGCGGACTCCTGCACTCAGGTAAAGAAATACAAAATAAATACTTTGTGCAAAGTGTAAAACCAATTAAGCATCTGGCTTCATGTAAATACCCAAGATATTAAATTTAACATGCTTGTGGACTAGCTTACTGGTTTAAATTGATTTTTTCTTTTGCTTTCCTTATCATTATAATAATTATAATTTTTTTTTGTGGCAGAGGGGGTTATAGTTTTCCCAATAACCACCTTTTATCGAATAACATAAATGCATTGTGAAATACAATACTTTTTTATCCCCTAAAACAGAACAAGTTAAATGCAAATGAACAAAGCACCTGCTAAAAAGTAAGTGATCATATGTATTCTTCAGTTTCCTGTCAAACCTGCAAAGAAAAATAATACAACCGAATTACTGATAATGTAAACCTCATACATATTGATTTGATTACATTGGTATTGAGATATAGATGTCCTCATGTTTATTTATCTTGAGACACTGATAATTTAGATGCCATGGACCTCTAATGCGGTGTCTCATCATATAATCACAGATAACATTCTTTCAAAGAGACAGAAACTGCTCCTTCTACCACTCAAGTCAACTAGTCAATATGGTATCCAATCCACATTTCCAAGGAAAAGAACTTAGGACATAACTCATAGGAAAAAGATTGGTTATTAAACAAAAGAGTATCTAAAAACTTAGGGACAATTATTGAAACATGTTAAATTAAATCACCAATCAACCCAAAAGTGTAAGCCGATGGGTTGGGGTAAATTTAATTATATAATTATATTAACCAACACTTCTCCTCAATTGTGGACTTGGAAATTTGAGACATGTCCGATAAGTTGAATTCAATTTTAATAAGGGCTTGGAAATTTGAGAAATGCCTTAAGTGGAATTCAATTTTAATTAGAGAGGTCAGGATCTCCTATTCTGATACCATGTTGAAACTGTGAAATGTATTAAATCATCAATCAACCCAAAAACTAATGTTGAAAGGATAGGGTAAATTTAATTATATCAACCAACGACCACCGTATAGGAGAATGAATCCCAGAGAGAGGGAGGGTACTACTACCATATGTGGACATTGATAACTGGAACTCCAACTAATTTGTCCAGCTTTTTGAAGTATGGGATCTCTTTCCAGTCATTGGGCAAAATAAGCTTCAGGATATCAACTGCTCAGAACATATGCATATTAATTTAAGTGAATTAAAAAAAATATAATATATAACATATAAGATTTCACCAAAAATTAGGTTACCTACCAGGAGTGGCAAATACATATGCATCTCCTTCAATTACATTCCCATCATTTAATAAGAACCTTTTCACAGTTCCATCATTGTTTAACTCAATTTTTTGTATCCTTGAATTAAGTTGAACTTCACCACCCAATGACTTAACATGCTCGACAATTGGCTCACAAAGTCTCTCAGGAGGATTTCCATCTAAGAAAGCCATCTTAGAGCCATGCTTTTCCTACAGGAGTTACACGTAAGAGAATTAGTGAGGCTCGAGCCTCGGATCATATAAAAAATCGCTGATTCAATTCTCTAAGAGTTGCCACAATTTTACAGATAGCCAGCATGAGCTTTATTGTTCATCAGATTTATTTTGAAAACCAGATAGTTAGAAATAAATGCATTTCCTACTAGGAACGAATAATTGTCTCCCATAACAGTAGCACAAAGGGTTGTAGAGTTTGGAAACTGAAATGATTTCACTGTAAAGTCATACAATTAAAGCATTACCAATGGAAGGGCATTAAAAAGAACCAAATCCATAAAGCTATCAAAAGAAATAGATTCAAGAATCTTGTTGAGCAAAGAAATAATCATACCTGAAGAAATCGATTCAAAGCAATCAAAATGCATTGCATAGAAAGTTCATCAGGGTTAATGAAGTTTAGAGCCTTCGACATAGCAATAAACACCTCAGTTGTTACACGATCAGGTACTCCCTAGAAAGAAGAAAAAAAATGTCAAAAGAAGACATTTTTTGCAAAACTAGTGATTTGTTAATAAGAGCAGCCCATGAATACACAGTATTTTTTAACTAACTTAAATTAACAAGTGCAATAAGTTGGATGAAATAAACAAATAAAACAATTAGTAACTACACCAAATAATTAATAAGTAAAAGTTGCCTCCCGTAATATTCTTCTGACTATATTTTTAAAAATATTAGAAATAATAATAATAATAATAATAATACTATATATATAGTATCTGGAAAAAGGTTTTCTGCAGTAAATTTAGCAACTGCCTAAATCACTTCTGGCACCCTGTTTTTAGTGATGCGAGAAAGATCAAGAGATAGATTCTAGAACTTTGTCCCACTGTAAAACTAACATTATGGATAGAATAAGGCCACAGAAACCTTGAGTACTTGTTCATTGAGCATAAGGTTGCTACCACAATTTGAAATTCTGCTTTTAAAGATTTCCATAGCCAGTGATAACGCCTAGAATCTGAGATTTTCTTCTTTAAGTCTATGTTGTTCAGAGATTCATTGAAAAAGGCTATGGCCAACTAATCATACCCGACTTCTCATCCACTCTTGCACAGTTAAATTATCTTGAGCCTCTACGTAAGATTGCCCACCAAGCATTGCTGGCAGGAGCCCAATCGCAAATTTAATTTTCTCTGGCCACGTAAGCATCTCGTTGTTCCTTAAAATGGCCCATATCCCTGCCAGTAATTCTCAAAGTTTTAGGAAATCTGGATTGGGTGTAAATTATTTCCCGAGACCAGACAACGAGAACAAAATGATGATTTAGCAAATAAAGTCATGCATACAAACAGCACCCACCATTGGCAGACAGTGTAACTCACATTCAGAACACACAAGGTGTTAACACCAATCCAGCACAAGATGATATGGCATTGCGGTAGAAAGAAATAAGGAATTTTACAAAATGAACTCAAGTCACCGTTGTAGCTGTGCAGCAAGTAATTTTGTAAAAAATATATAGTTCCAACTGACTAAATAATGAGCTGAATAAACCAGGAAACAGAACACGTAATAAGAATGTCATCTTTGCAAATCATGAGAAATGTCGTAAAAATAATATTTGATGTGTGAGTGTCTCGGTCAGGTTACACGCATCTCGACTATTTTCACGAGACAGATCATTTGACCCTACAATACTTGGCTATCAAGAAAATTCGTTGGAAATTAATTTCTAGGTAAGTAGCCATTATAGATTGAACTCATAACATTTTGGTTCCTCAAGGCCGTTTGACCACTAGGTCAACGCACAAAGGTTATGGGAAATGTCATAATTGCAAATCATGATTAGCTCTCTCAACCGCATCAAACTTATTCAAGTCACAATCCAACAGAGTATGCATCTTAATGAACTTACCATTTATGGGTGCAGGAAGTACTTCCAGGAAATCAAATCGACTGAACTCTCCAGGCTTGTTTGGCATAGCAAATATCATTGAATGTTCCTTCCACTGCAATCGGTCATTGATTCCAAGTTCTCCAAACAAGTTCTGCACATTGGGATAAGCCCCAACTTTCCAGCAAGAACAAAAGCAGAAAGGACAAAAAATTAGCATCTCATGCAAACGATATACAACATATCTAAGGAGACCGCAAACAGCTAGATGTATAATTGGCATTAGTTTTTGACAATTTGTTTATCAGGTACAAGACAATTATATTAATTGAAATGAAAACTATGGTAAAATAATAATTTACATACAAGTGTAGTATATTATAGTTTATAGAATACAATGATGAAAGGTTAATCTCATACCTGAGTTCTTCAAAGAAGAAGAAGACTAGGAAGCTTTGTCGTGCAACAATTTTGATGATGGTAGAAAAACAAAATGCTAAAAATACTTATGATTCCATACTAAACAGAAGGGAAAGATAAGCAAATGGTTTTAAAAGCCAAACTGAAATACACTGATAATTCGGGAATCAAAAGCAAACAAAACTATTTTTGAAGGTCAACTGGTCATATAAGCACGAGAAACGTTGATTATCTGGATAATACTTACAAAATATGTGCAGGCCTGTCTCATACCAATCTCCATCATTATCTTTCCAAGCAGCTACCTAAAAAGAAAGAGTGAACCATATTTAACTCAAAAAATCGAAACTTATTAAAGCCTAAGAAAATAATCAAGAATGTTACTAACGATCAGAAAAAGTTAAGAAGTTATCATTTACAAGTTCTATACAGGGTACTCGGAGAAATACATTATGCAACAATTTCTAACAAAAAAGATAGTCTGTAATAGAATAGATAAACATACAATATATTTCCCACAAGCATACCTTCCCACCTAAAACATCTCGAGCTTCTAGTAGAACAGGCTTGTGGCCAGCATCTGCCAAATATTTTGCTGTCGATAAACCAGCCAATCCTATGGAGTTCAAAAAACATTATTATACCATCAAATATAAAGAAAAGGCAATAACACATTTTGTAATCAGTATCATCTATCTCATTTCCAATAAGTTCATTCAAGCTATGCAATGAGAGTTCCTGACCTGCACCAGCAATCACTATTTTCAATGGTTTACTGGGACGAGCAGAAGTACGAAAACTGGCAGATAAGGATGCCGCTTCAATGAAATTAGCAGAATCATCAATCTGTGGTCTCGGGTAATCCACGCAAACTACCTGCTCATTCAAAAAAGATAACAATAACTAATTCCATTCAACAACCATAAGAGAAACGAAACAGTCTGGAATCTCAACAAGAACAAACCTTTAATGGTTGAGTCCCCTTTGATAGTTTCCTATTGACATGTCTGCCATAAACTTTCAAGCCATCGCCCACAAGTTCACTACCACAAAATGCTAAAGCATTGCTTTTCTCACAAGTTAATGAAGAACTACATCTCGATCTTGATTCTGGGACACCTTTTTGCCACCTCAAGTTCAGAGCACAGACAGACCCACATAGTGACATTTCACCAAAAGAAACTCACTCCCCAAATCTAAATCTTAGCTCCAATTCTTTAACTACACAAGCTCAGAAACAGGAACAGACTACAATTAATCCTTCCACCTAATTTTTTTTTAGTACAACAACAATATTGAGAGTTCGGGGATTCAAACCTGAGACCTTTAGGTCGAGGAAATATACCAATTAAGCATTCACCAAAGACCAGAATTTCAGAAAGAAAACTAAAGTACTACAGTTGATGAAATGGAACCAAGATTTTTCTTTTTTTAAGAAAACAAACTGGGAAATCAGAGTTTCACTCCAATATGCTACCCCTGCCCATCCCAAGGCCTAGACTCGGAGTTAACAAGGGATTTTACAGTTAAGCTCAAACCGAGACTTCTAAGGAAGCATGCCTTGAAAACCACAAACCTCAACTAAGAATTACAACCATAAATCACTAGCAAGCGTACAGACTTGCCCTTTTCCTAAGCGTACGGCCAGAATATCAAACCAATTTGAACTCCAAAGACACTAGAAACACAAACGGTCAACCCCAGAGCAACAAAAATCCACTTCTCCGACCACCACAGTTCTAAATTACAACAAGAACACAAACAATAACCAAAACAACACCGAATACGTTAATTCTACGAACTGGGTACATGAATTACAAAAAGAAAACGTTGAAATTGAAGTGGGAAACACAGAAAAAAAGGGGTACAATAAAATCCCATGAAAAATTTCTCACTTACCTGTTGGAGAAATGGACAAAATAGAAAAGTAGGCAAGAACTAGAATTGGGTAAAATGGAGATTGGTAGTTGTAGTAGTGGCGGATGTGGGCAAAGCACTTGCTAACACATGTTCTTACAGAGACTGAAATTGGGGGATTTCCATTTTCGTCTCTTATCCCCCATTCTGATGAAATGCCTATTTGGTTGTTTCTCAATTACGTGGCTTTTGCCTGCCTTTACGAATATTCTTGTTGGTTGATTTCTTTATGAACAACTTTGATAAAGATGATTTTTTTTTTTTTTTTTTTGAAAGCAAAAGATGATTAATTTTTAATCCCACTTTCTGTTACACCATACATATTATATGTCGTGTAGCATGATGTTAGGTTAACATTAACAATTAGTTTTAAGAAAGGTTTTTTAATTATGTTACCTTCATTAAGGTGGAATATGGAAATTTAAAGTACATATATCCATTATTGTTGAGCTATTTTGATTTTTTTTTTTTTGAACCCAGAGTAATCACAAGAAATGTCTACAAATTATTGTCACACATGAATCTCAAACTTGGAAGAGCAATTTCAAAAACATATTTATAACTACACAATAATTTGATGCTTGTATCTTTTTTTTTAGTGTTGTATTGAGATTCAATTCATTTAGAAAAATAAATATTTTTGGACAAAAAAAAATCATTTAGAAAAAGAGGTTAAAAAATTTGAGAATGGTTAAATTGAGGACTTCACATTGATTTCATTAAAACAAAAGAGAATTGGATCGTTCAGCTCTAATTGAAGAAGAAATTAATGTATCAATTGAAAACTCTCGGTGTTAACGAAATTTTTTCATATGTCTTGTTTTGTTAAGTCCAAATTAACCAAAGATTAAAAAAAAAATTGATGCAAATTCATAAATTTTGTATCATAAATCTTGAAACTTTTAAGTTTGTATACATGAATTAATGAATTATTTTATTTTGCCCAAAATAAGAAACTATTTTATTTTATTTTTTATTTAATACCCAACAAATAAAAATAAAGTGTAAAGACCCAAAAATAGTTCTACAGACATCTTGTATAACCTAGTAACTATGAAGTTACAGGTTTAAATCTTCATTCTTCAAATATTGTGGTATAAAAAAAAACAAATAAAAAAAAGAAAAAAAATTATGTATCCCCTTTACATACAACAGTACAAATAAATGTATGAAAAATTGAAATTAAAATCTACGTAGCCTTGTTCTTTGACCATTTCAGTCCTGGCATTTAACCCTGTTTTAAACAAATAATAATTAAAAAATTATATATTATTAAAGAATTAAGGATATGAATAAAAACAGAGGTAGCGAAAAAAAATTCATCGGCTAAGCCCCGCCGTACACGGTGGAGGTAGGTGGCCTGCGGCGGCGGGGCAGTCAGTGGCCGGGACCTTTGGGGCTAGGTCCAGACGACAAGCGGCCAAGCCAACACGACACCGTATTCTTCGCCTGCTCGTACGCCGACGGGTACATCTCCAAGTGATTACCGCTCGCGAAGTCTCCGGGCACCACTCTGGCGGCGTCCACGGAGGCGCTGTTGCTCAGTAAGGCCACGGCAACAACGAGCATCACAAAAACCACACCCAATTTCCCAAAATTCATGTTGAAAGCGTTTGGATTGCAGTCGGATCTGGAACGAAGGAAGGTGTTCGATGAAATGTCTGAGAGAAATTTCAGTTCAAAGAACTCAGCACTGAAATGAAGGGAAGGTGTTCGATGAAATGTCTGAAAGAAATTTCAGTTCAAAGAACTCAGCACTGAAAACGAAGGGAAGGTGTTCGATGAAATGTCTGAAAGAAATTTTAGTTCAAAGAACTCAGCAATGAAATGAAGGGAAGGTGTTTGATGAAAAGTCTGACAGAAATTGAAGTTGGGAAAAGGGTGTTTTGGTTGATGGCTTTGTTTGGAGAAGATGAAGGTTATTTATTGGATGAAATGGAAATGGGTGGGAAAAGAAAAGTAGAGAGAGAATAGTTTACGTGTTGACGAAGGAGTTATGTTCTTTGCTCTGCAATTCATCATCTTCAACCTTGTGCTTATAGTCTCTTTGACTATAAGCTATTTCCAGGTACTTTCTTTTCTTCTTACTTGATCAATCTAAGTTGCAGAATTGTTACTATTATTTGGGTTTAGAAATTCAAACATGCTACAACTACATCCAAACTACATGGTTTTAGGGTTGGTCTCCAAATTATGATATTTTAGAGGTCATATGTTTGAAATTTGCAAACTTTTTTTTTTTAGCTTGTGAAACTTAACACATTAGTCAAATTGAGAAAATAATTATAAATACAATAATTTTTAAAAAAATTTAACCATCAGAATCCTCATGTTAATAATAATACGGTATTAATAATACACTGTATTAATAACATATAATAATGTATTAATAATAAAAAATATTGTATTAATATTGAATCGTATTTATGACTATAGATGTAAATATTTTTAAATTTAACTACATTTGTAATTATTTTGTTAGAATAGATCATCCCTTACAATTTCCTTTTTAGTTTTGGATCATGGGTTTTAGTTTTGGATCATAAAAATGGGTGTTAGTATCCGAATATGTAGTAGGGCTAATCTTTAATTCTCAAAAGAAAAAAAAATGTGTTGGGTGACTATGGTGGATTTGTCAAACTAAAAGGAAGCATGTCTTTTTCTTTGTTAGATTATTATGGTCAATCACTCAATTTGTGAGGTAACTGAATTTCAAATAAATTTAGCACCATGTCAATGGTAGATTATGTTAAATATATAGTTTATTTTTATTCAACAGAATTTTGAGTGAAAGGTTGGAATCCATAAATTTTTAATTATTAAATTATATATTATGTCATTAGCCATGTACTTATGTTAAATATACAGTTGAGTGTGTTGGTTTTAATTTAATAATTAGCTTATAAGTTGGTAAAAAATTTGAAGGGAATTCTATTTAAACGTTTTTAGAAAATAAAATTCTATTTGAACTTCATAATTTGCCTATTTGATGGTGTGAATCATAGGCTTATTATATCCATCTCAGATATTTTCAAAAAAAAAAAAAAAAAAAAAATCTCAGATTTGAATGGTATGACCGAGGAAAATTTAGAACCCGTTTAATTCTCTCCGTCCACTTTAGAGTAAAATGATATATGAAGTAAAAGTTTAAATTACCTTTAAAAAAAAAAAAAAAAAATTTATCAAGAGTATATGTCTCAAGATGTGCATATTTGATATCCAATGTTTGTACTTTGACTAAGATAATTGTTTTTCATATACGTTTTAGATTTCTTAATAATTAGGATCCAAGAAATGAAAATTAGATTGAATTTGTTTTAGTTTGCATTCACATTACATTTTATTAAATTAAAAAGTATTTTTTTA
>JBBMKA010000022.1:14506223-14544574 GCA_037833695.1 Sechiopsis laciniata
TGTGATAAGAGCATTATATATTCCCTAATAAATTTTCCTTCCAAAATTTCCATAGTTTTAAAAAATAATTAAAAAATCATTTTATTAAATTAAAAAGTTTTTTTTTTTTTTTTATGTGATAAGAGCATTATATATTCCCTAATAAATTTTCCTTCCAAAATTTCCATAGTTTTAAAAAATAATTAAAAAATAAATCCAATCCTGCAAAATTTAAAATGTAATGAGAGAGCAAACTAAAATAATATCGCACCAGAAAATTATTTCATATGATCTAAAAAATATTATCCAAAGTGTTGGTGGCCTTCGTGGAAATTCAGTTAAATATCAAAGTCATGAGTTCAATCAGTATTTTGGCTTTGATTTATTTGAGATCAATAACGTCATTTATATAGGGTTTGTGGTTTTCTTTTCCATTTTGTACATTTAAAAAAAAAAACGTAATTTTCTAAAAACTAGATTGAAAATAGAATTATAAGGTATTTTACTTTGACTTACATTTATTTTTAAATGGACAAGTTTTTTAACCGCTGGAAACATGGTCCATGATTAATCAGAAATTGAATATGAAAAACTAAAATTAAAAATTTAATTTCAAAGCCAGAATTTGGGGCCAAAATTTTCTATTGGTTTGTCTCAAACCCTTCCAAATCTGTAGTCGAGTTTTTGCACAGTTCAGTTTAAAAAATGGAAAATTAAAGGAGAAAGAACAGAAGTCAGTCAATTCAATTATTCAAATCTTAGGCCCAATAAACATGAGATCACTTAATTAAAGTGAAAAAAATTTCCAATCTAAAGCTAGAATATGCTTGTGCTTTTTATATTATGATTGTAAAGATACAAACCACACTTTTAAAAGGGGAAAATGGAAGTCAAAGACAAAAATATATAAAACCCCCTACAAAGAATTTAATTAAAGTATTTAATGTTTAATGTTCCACACAAAGAATTTCTGAGAAATATAAGAAATTACCACTGATTGTTAATATATTGTATCATTACTTTAAAAATATTTAATAACCTAAAAATGTAAACATTTTAAGAAGGTAGTTCCGCCAACTAGAACAATAGTTCAACGATAAGTATCTACTCATAAATTAAGAGATTATCGTTCGAATTTACTCATCTTCAATTATTATTAAACTAAAAAAAACTTGTTCAATAATAATTTACATGTATTATTGTCTAAGAGATTTCTGGTTCGAATCTCTCAACTCTCCAAACATTCAACTTTAAAAAAAAATCTATAAAAATATGAAAACACTTGATTTTAACTAGTCTCAAATTCTTTATAATTTTTTTTTTTTAAAAGTGTCAAATTTAATGCTGCATAATTTTGTTAATGGTTCTAAAATAAATCCATATAAAGTTTGAAGTTTTTCCTTCCAAACTACCTAACTACGATTGATTAATGGTTTAGATTAAAAAAAAAATTAAAGTAAAATTTACAACTCAATTTTAATCACGTGAATTGAACTAAAAAGAAAGTTTATCTAAAGAAGGCACTCAACTTGTAATTTAAAATTTTAGAAATTCATACATTAGCAAGATTAAATTGTTGAAAAAGAGGAAAGAATCATCAACACAATTTGAAATTACATGATTCAAACAAGTGTCAGCAAGATTTTTTGCAAGGGGAAATTACGAAATCAAATATGAAAAGAGAATCGAATTCTATTTGTACTGTATCGGAGAGATGAATCTTGATTATCCAGCCTTTCAACTCTCCTAGTCCTAAACTAAACTTTTGAGATTATATCCAGCTAAACACCAAAAATACTTTATCAATATTCAAAAAGTTGTGTATTTTAACTAACAAACAACATTTGATCCCACAGATTCATCAATTTATATGACCTAAACAAATTTTTGCAATATAAGTCATTGCATCTCAGATCAAAAACTACTCTCTCAAGTTGGCGTTTAGCTATACAATTTTGATCTGTTTGGAATCTTTTCTTCCTGTACAATGTAATTCTAATCTGGAATGATGTCAGTTGTTACTAACATGAAAATTTGGACATTAAAAATTCTAATGATTTTGCATACCCCTACAACTCTCTGGCTCTTTGCCTCAGTTCATTGAGTTCCGACTCGATCTCAGCATCACGAACCGGAAATGCAGTACCAGAAACAGTTCTTCCTGGTGGAAGTTCTCCTTTCTGTAGAAAGAGAGAGGATCACATTGTTAGGTTAAAAAACTGAAGGAAAGGTATGTTATTTTAAGGATGTCAACAAGGAGGGTATTGAATCTTTTTCCTCCCCAAGTTCAAAGAGATGAGTGGAAAAGCGAAATATTCAACTCGAAAGATCCATCGCGCCTCCCCGCTACCTGCCACCTCAATTGTTTTTCCACCAGAAATTCACCAACAGGACAGAACTAACAGTTACTATAATAAATGTTTCACACAGGCGCGCTCCCATTTCCTTTTTTTGGATATCAACGAGTGTCCAGACCATCTTACACGCACTTTGCTTAGTTTTACCGGACAACTACTTGACCCTACTACATTTAGTTGTCAAGAAAATTCATAGAAAATAAATTTGACATGAATTTGAACTATAACCTCTAAGTTCTCCAAGGCTATTTAACCACTAGATGAATGGATAGTTGAGAAGCTATAAAGTTCTCACTGATATTAGGTAAAAAGGTATAACCTATCAAGGTTTCAATCAAATTCCAAAGGTTGCATCAATGTCAAGTAGAAACTCAAATCTAAAACCAAAATAGTTCTCAACAAGGAATGTCCAGTTGATGATTTCTTGCATTGCGCTTGCGCATAGTGTTTAACGATATCTATGAGTCTCCGATCCAAGAGATATGTTCCACAAGTAGCATTATATTAATACCACCCACAACACTCAACTAGTAAACAACCTTAAGAGAGCATCTATAGTGAACAGTTCTTTCTCAACTATGCTTTGGAAGTCTGGTAATTGAACTTTGCATCTGATGATTTTCTCCTTAACTGCATATTATTGTTTCCACTTTTTTGCTAGTTACCATTCCCTAGATCAGCATGATCTAAAATCAAAATGATAGAATTCACTTATTACCAGTAGAACATAGAGGTGCGTGAATCTTAGGATATCACTTATTACCAGTAGAACATAGAGGTGCGTGAATCTTAGGATATAGAAACTATCGTAAATAGCTATAGCCACTCACACTATTTCCATACCTTCGTCTATAGTTCAATCGATCTATGGGGTGCTTGTTTGACATATTTAGGTAGGATTTAACTTAAGGAGTTATATAAGAGTTATATTAAGTACTTAAAAATTGAGAGTTGTAGCAAAAAACTCGTTTTGATGTAGTTTTTGTATAAAGGAATTAGAGTCAAAATCTTGTTTGGATGTAGATTTAAAATGAGTAGTTATTTTTAGTAATTAAAAAAGAGTTATTTTGATTGATTTGAAAAGAATAATTAAAAATGAGTGGTTAAAAATGATTTAGTAGTTATAAATGAATGGTTAGAAATGAGAGTTATTTTTAAAAGTAAAAATGAGTAGGAGTTAATAAAAACTCGTTTGGATGTAGATTTTTGAGGAATTAATAAATTCTAAAACTAAAACCTACCTAAATATGCCAAACAAACATCCCCCAAGGGTATAGAAAGTATCCTAAATAAAACAGCTACAGCCACTCACTATTTTCATACCTTCCTCTGTAGTTTGATCGATTTATGACAATCCAAGAGTGAGGAATACATAATCAGTGAAGGTTACCAAACTGGTATCCTTTATATGATAAGTAGAGCGCTATTCCCCACTCCCATTCTAGAATATGTTAGCCATCGATTTTTGTTACTTCATAAAAAAAAACTATCAAGTTAAGTCATCCATCAACCCAAAAGTTTAAGCTGATGAATTGAGATAAATTTAATTATCTCAATCAACACTTTCTCTCATGTGTGGACTTAGAAATTTTGAGAATGTCCATCTAAATGAAATCAATATTAATTGAGGATCAAACGACTCGGCAGGGATTTGAATCGAGGAATTCTTGTTCTAATATCATGTTGATACGCCGAGCTAATAGCCTAAAAAATTCGTAGGAAGGGTTTTTTTTTTTACTCTAATGTTTATGGAATGAGGACCCTCGCTCTGGTTTCACCTCCCTTGAATAAGTATGGAACATAATTACTTTACTACCACTCTATCAGTAACATGGAGCCCACATGCTAATACCACTATTCATTTGGTGGACCCCATCTCCAAGCCCAGCCCTCTTCCAACAATACAATTTAATCAGGTCTATCTGAAAACTGAAGCCACAGTCGGACCATTAAAAAAAACATAATAATAAGTATGAGTGGAATATGATTTCACCTTGGAGCTTCCAGATAACTCTTTCTTCAAGTTTGCTAGCTCGTCCTCAACTGATGAACCCTCCAGCAGAGCAAACTACAATGTTGGAAATAGCTCAGAGCCAAAACAAAACAGGGCTGTGCAGTCATGTGCATTTTTAAATAGACCTAACACGTATATATATATATATATATATATTTTTTTTTTTTTTTTTTTTTTTTTGATATACGTGACTGTCCGGGCCAACTTTCGCACATTAGTTGCGAGATATACTGCCTCATCCTACAACATTTGAATGTCAAGAAACTCGTAGGAAATTAATTCCTACGTAGGTAGCCACCATGGATTGAACCCATCACCTTAAGTACCCCAAAACTCTCTTTGACGAATTGAACCATTCCATAATGGTTAGACCTAACACGTATTTTAAAATAGATGTAAAATGTTGAATCACTCTAGAGAAAACACTATCATCATTAATGGAGGGGAGTAGGGACAAAAGTAATTAATAATAATATGTCTCAGTTCAGATCACATGAATGAAGCTCATAAAACCAGTCACAATCAAATCTATATTACAAAAGTTATTAATAATGAAAACTTCAATCTTTAACTGCCTATCTTAAAATGGTCTAATGGGCTAACAGCAACGAAATGCTATTTGTTATTATTATTAATTATAAAAAAAATAATAATAATAAAAAAAAAAAAAAAAAAAAAGACAACAAAAACAGCTTACATTCAGAAGGGGGAAGAAAAAATACAAAGAAAGACCAAAAACAATAGGCCTGACCAAACTCAGGGAAGCATAGCTCAGAACATTTACACAAATATAAAATAAATAATGGGAAATACAAAATCAATTTGATTTGAGAGCGAGATTCACTAAAATAGTTATTCCACATCCGCTTCCCCGTAACACTTGCATCGACACATAAGACACGTGGAAACCCCAATATTTGTTGGACACATGTTAAACACTCATTAAACACTTGAATAATAGATGTGTTATACACTAGTTGTACAAAGTCAATAGAGATTCAACATTTGTTAGTCACATATCAAACACTTGAAAAAAAAAAAAAAAAAAAAAGAAACTAAATAGGCACATAACAAGAACAAAATATATCAAACTCTAAGCTCACCATCAGACAAGAATCTTAAAATGGGACGGGTAACAGAAATGACACCTTCCACTTTCTGTTTTCAAGCTCACTATCAGCAATACAATAAAAAATAATAATAAATAAATTTGGAGGGAAAACAGAACAGTTACCTTTCCTTCGAGATCATCAGAAGTTAATTGTCCAATAGCTTCTGCCTGAGACTCCATGGCCAAAACTACCAAGATTTTGAGGGAGATAATTAAAATAAAAAAAAATAAAAAAAAAAGGAAGTCAAGAAGCAGATGTAATCACTATATATTCAAATAAAGTAATATTAGCTTCAATAAGCTTCTGTTAGAAAGACTCAAGTAGTGAAGCAAAGATTAAATTCAGCAATGAACAGTAATCACCTAGTCAGGAATCCAGATATATAAAAGAAATAGATTGAAATTTTAATGTTAAGGGAACTCAAGTGTGCATAAAAGGATGGGAGCCTGCTTGGCCGCCTAGCCGATCAAAGGGCACACATCATAATGCAAAAATGTGTAGTGAAGTTACGGGTCATGAATTCACATGTATAAAATAAAGTGAAGATGGAATTATTGGTGTAAATCTTGATCCATAAATGCAATAGAAAATGAAATTTAACTTGGCTATTCAAACTTGCCATCAACTCCTATAGAAAATGAGGGACATAATTTCCAAGTTTTCCAACAAAGGAGTGGGGTTCATAAGGTGAATTTTGGAGTCTAACATAGAAGGAGGAGAGAGGAAACAGCGGTAGCTACTAGCTACGTTGACGGAGGATAGGTTGCCCAGGAAAATGAGAAATAATTTCATATATTATATTTTGAAGGAGAAGATGGAAAACGAATAACCAAATGTCAGGAAAGAATATAACTTTTCATGAGAAAAAAAAAAACAATAATTAAATTTCTATGTAATAATTAACAGAGTGACTGTAAGAATTGAAAATTTTGGAAATATATTTTAGTTGAAAGAAAAACAAGATCTACACAAACGTGACTTCAAAGATGACAAGCAAACCTAAGCTTGATTAAAATATTTTATTCCCTTACCTTTCTCTTCCATCTTCTCGAAAGCAGAAAGAGCACTGCTTGTGTTAACATTCCCCAACATTTCACTCACTTTGGTTGCAGTCCTAAATCCATGGAAAGGTGGTATCAGCAACAATACGGGAATAGACTCATGAAAATAAAAGGTTTTTTTTTTCTTTTTTAACAATCTATGACTAAATCACAAACTTTGCAGACTGAGCACGCGCTTTCAGTGTGTCTTTCTTTGATCTCGCCTCTTGTATCTTGCTCTCCAAAAGCTACAAGAAAAGATCTTATGGTAAAATAGTATGATATTGGCCAATTATTCAGAATAATTTATTCTTGTTTCCAAACTAAAAGTCAGAATCATACAACTATTCAAGCATATTGACAACTTATCTAGCTAAACTAGGAAAATAATAGTGGACTGCATTATCTCAACAAAAAGAAGAACACTAAATTTTCTCAATATCTATTGACTACAGAAATAAAATTAAAAATTTAAAAATTTAAAAAAAATTTAAAAAAAACCTGTTCTTTACAAAATAATCTTTCATAGCTCCGACAGGAAGATGGATTTCCTCATATGAGTTTACACCTAGTATTATTTAATTGGCAACAAAAGTAACTGGGCTATATTCTTAAATATTAAAAAAAAAAAAAAAAAAAAAAAAAAAAAGAAGAATATAATTTTAAATTTTCTTGTGATACTGATGACCATGACCAACGGAAAATATATTAGAACTTCATACCCGTGTATTAGAAACAAGATTTTCCACAACATTCTTCTGCTGATCAAGTTGAGCTTTCAAAGCATTTGCATTATCCTGACAGTAGAACACAATGATCATAAATCTTGCCATACAGAATTAAAATTTCAAATTCAAAACTGCTTCTAATTCAAAATCAGATTTGGTAAAAAAATCTGTTATAACGTACAGCATATGATTTGCGCCTCTTCAAAGCTTCCCGAGCAAGATCATCATCTCCCTTTTGAAGAGCAAATTGTGCCTTTCGATACCTATATAAAAATTAGAAATGAAAGGTGCATTCATATCACTCCACAAAGAAAATGGAGAACGGTTATGGATTTTTACCAATCATCAGCAGCTTGCTGTGCAGACTTATACTTGTTTTCCAAGCTCTTTTGAGAAGCTAGTACCTTCAAGAAAAATGATCAGTTTTACAGATGAAAAGGAAAACTAAACAAAAGGCATGGTGTTGGGGTTTGTCGATTGCCAAATTTCAAGTCTCATCAATCCCTCAAAATACACACGTACCCAACTCACATCCAGAAGGATACGCCAAGGGGGGCCCATCTTGCTATTTAAAGTAAATACATAGAAATAAAGTGAAGAAAGTATTTAGGCTTCAGTAAAAATGAAACGATATTTAGTATATTCGCTTGACTTTTGGTATAAAAGTATGTTTCATAAATTTTAATTGGTTAAGTATGCATGCCAACCATCATGGACTGGAGAACTAAGAGGTGGTGGGTTCAATCCATGATGGTCACCTACTTAAGAATTAATTTCTTATGAAATTTCTTGACATTCAAATGTTGTAAGGTCAAGTGGTATGTCCCCGTGACATTAGTCGAGGTGTGCGCAAGTTGGTACGGACAGTCATGGATATCAAAAAAAAGTAAGCATGTCAACAAATGAAATAGGTGCCTTGCCTCGTTATTTGGCTTCCTCACAAAATATTTCCCGATTAAATGCAACTTCTAGTTTCCTATTGAAAAGACTAAATCGTGAATAAATTGTAAAGGATAGCTGAATGGGAAGAAAAAGCATTACTGGCTCAGAAGCAAAGGGAAACGCCCAAAGTAAGGAAGATAAAAAATGGTAAACACAAGATTCTGAAGCTTACCTGTGCTGTGGCTTGACGCATCTTTGTCAAGTCATCATTCATTTCCAGCACTGTCTGCTCCAGAATTTTCTCAGGATCCTCAAAGGAACTTATAAGTGCATTTGCATATGACTACTTGTAAGAAAGCAAACAACATGGTTATCCTCAAAGTCCGTGAAGTTACAAATATTACTAAACGAGGGATGAAAAAATTTAAAGTACTACCTTAACAA
The DNA here is from genome assembly GCA_037833695.1 of Sechiopsis laciniata. Classification (NCBI taxonomy): domain Eukaryota; kingdom Viridiplantae; phylum Streptophyta; class Magnoliopsida; order Cucurbitales; family Cucurbitaceae; genus Sechiopsis; species Sechiopsis laciniata. The sequence continues at coordinate 14,514,780 of JBBMKA010000022.1, forward strand.
CTCTTGAAAAACGGTCAAAAAGGTTCATACGAGCACCAAGAGCACCTCCTCGTCTGCCACCATGGGATCGATTAAAATGTATCGACTTCAACAGTGTATTTTGTAAACTGTGCCCTGCAGGAAAAATTATTGTTTCCTGTTAGAGTAATTAAGTATAAAGCTACAACAAACTTTATGTGGAACTTGATAAACTAGTTTGAACTAAGTTCCTACTTGATTCTTAGGTTTTCAAAACTAACATTTTTGGTTTTTGAGTTTTTAAATTTAGTTTCTACTTAGCCCTTGAGGTTTGAATTGGATTTCTAATTGGACTATCAGGTTTGAAATTGGTTTCTTTTTAAACCAAATGGTTTCTAAATTGGTTTCTTAGCATGGCAGCTTACAGAGGACCAAATCTAGATTAATGTTTTAAACAGCTTAAGCCAGCACAACCTTACTTGAACAAGATTTTTTCTATCGGTGAGAGTATCCAGACCAACAAGCAACTTGACTAACCTCAATAGACAACTGTTTCATCCTAGTACATTTGGTTTGACAGAAAATAAGTAGGATGTAGAATCTTAAGTAGGTGGACCTGATTCCCTCTTATTTATCCAAGGCCCTTTTGACCATGTTTATAGACTAATAACTAACAACAAATTTAGGAAGACTGAACACAATAAAAACAAGTCATTCTTGGATTTCCAAATGCAGTTTCAAATTATTGGGAAAACTGTCCCCATAGGGTGGCACAATGGTTGAAGGCTTGGGTTTGAAGGTATGCTCCCCTTGAGGTTCCAGATTCGAAACTCATCTCTATCATTAATTTATAGACACCTCCCGTGTCTCTATTCTTTGGATGTCTCCTAGTGCCTGGCTTAGGGACGGGCATGGTTACCCCGAGTACAGTGGAGCGAAGCTCCAACTTCTTAGTTTCAAAAAAAAAACATACTGGGAAAAACCAGAAGGGTAATCACAACAGATCCTACACAAAATCATCATGCCCAAAGTGCAGGACAAGCAACTAATAGTTACAACACAACACAACGTAACGCAATGCTATGATCCGAAAAGATTAAAACCCCACTTCTCTCAAAAACCCATATATCCAATAATCATTACAAAAACACTCTAAAATTCAAAGAACGCATAATAAAAAAAAATTAAAAAAAAACTGTTCCTGACGAACATTTCAGTTCAAATTTCTCACTTACTCCAGACCAACCAAACTGGAAGTGAAATCTAAAAATTGAAGAGCAATATGAGACAAACCTCCGCCGTTAAGGAAGGAGGTTCTGAAGGGCTTCGCGGCTACACAGAGGGTGCCAGGCTTGGAAGAAGAGGGCTGAAATGAAGAAGAAGGGGTTGAAGCCAAAGCTAAACCGGTAAGAACGTGGGTTTGCGCAGCCATGATTGATGAAAGCTCAAGCAAAAATGTTGCAGGAAAGAATCGGAATGGCGACAAATTGTGGGTTTGAGTTGAGATAGATTGAAGATAACAGAGGATCTCGCTTGTGTTCCACCGTAATCGTTCCTTCTTCGGATTTTAGATTTTCGGTCCAAGTAAACCGACTCTCACTGAACCGGAGTTGGGCCTGGTCTGGTCGACTCGTCTTCATTTAATAATGATGCAAATTTTACAATTTAGAGCAAAAATCAATTAATAATTCTAAACTCCGGAGGTGTATGAATTCAAAAAACAAAAACAAACAAAATCCTGAGTTTATTCATAATTAAAAAGTATAAACTTTATATTCATTTACATAATCTTATATGACTAAGTAACCATCCTACTAAAAATTTAAATTTTAAATTGATACAAGTTTAGAGTAACTTACAATGATTTCAACAATTGACCTCTTAATAATGAAATATGTCTTGACTAATTAAATTATTCTTAGTCATTTTTATTTTACTCTTAACTTTAATTTAGCTTAAACTAATCATTTTTGTTAAATTATTCTCAATCATTTTTATTTTACTCTTAACTTTAAATTAGCTTAAACTAATCATTTTGCCAAGATTTTTCAATTTCAAAATTTTAAAAAAAAATTTAAATGTACAAAACTGATTCAATCAAGTTAAATTAATAGTCACAAAATTAATAGATTTCAATTAATTGACCTTAATCAAGTAAAATTGATAAGCTTCAATCGAGAAACTTGAGACAGTAAATCTTTAAAAGTGATTTTAAAAATAAATGAATAATTGATGCTGGTCACTTTCACTCATCTTTCACCAAGCAAACTCTTTTTTTTTTTTTTTTTTTGCCAAATCATGATATCTTTTCACAGCCTAATTTGAGATCAAATAACTCAACTCAACAACCTATACCACCATTTTGCACAATTTTAGGGCACTTGGATCAGCCACAAACGCCCGATCACTGTCTTAGACTCATTCAATTTTTGGGCCAATTCCCCTTCGTACTATCAAAAAGTGAAAATTTCTTAGCCTCCATTTAAGAAAAGTGGACGGATAACCGCCCTCCATCCATCTGACAATGTTCCTGAACTTGGTAAAGAATTGGCGATTAATCCAACATGGGCTACATGAACCCCTAGCTCTCTCTTCGAAATCGAAACCCCTCGGCTACTAGTCGATCACTTGATCCTCCACGAGCCTTCACAAAGGCACTACAACAATGTCCATCCATAGATCTCCCTCGTGCAAGTAATTAGAACTTGATTATGATATCTTAACCACCATAGATGCAGGAAAATGACAATATGATGTTGTGATCATAACTCATGACATTATTAGCAAGATTGATGATGTGATGATCCATTCGTTCAGAAAATTAAGATCAAGTGCCAAATCCTTCATCAAATGCAGATTAAAATTCAATCCTGAGAATACATAGATTTCTAGAAGTAAGCAGTTCTTATAAAGTCATAGAGATAGCCCATGTAGGGAGCTTTATATAGTAAGTCATCAGAGTTCAATATTCAAATGACAGGGCTTCACACCTTCCTGATGAGAAGAAACAGCCTCTGGTCAAGCTCAAACTTGCTGCAGTGTGAGGAATCCCCTTTCAGCATCATCAGAAGCCCACCAAAAGAAGCATCTATTTCCCTGAATTCAAATGAAACACTTTTTTTAAGATAATAATTCATTTGAAAAATATGCAGTATGTCTGTTCCAAAACTGTTCAGGATAAGAGACTAAAATGAATTCTAATAGCCCATTTGTGGTAGCCATCCATTACAGTCAGGAGGAGACAATGCTCTCTGACAGATTATTCCTCAAATGTTCAGGCTCTGCTTATTTGATGGCTCGTGCAATAGTATTGAAGTATTTGAGGACAAAATTGTTTTGAGAAGTTATAGCACATACGCTTTGCCGTCATGCTTAGAACTTTCCGATATTCTGAACAGCTTCCCGTGCATGACATATTCATATCTGTCAGCAAGTGACTTCCGATTGCCCTGTTACATTTGATGACAGTTCAAGGGTTGAGAATGCATAAGACCAAATTAATAACTGAACAGAGGAAGGAACAAATATAGTTGCCAGAAAACAATGAATGGGTAATGAAAAGAAATAGACATGTGCAAAATACTATGGTAAGCAAATATTTCCTAGTTAATTGAAAGTTTCTTGTTGCTTATTAATGTTTGAAGAGATGTTTCAAAATGAGTGGTTTATTAGCAAATCGACAACTAAGCTCCATTTGATAACCATTTTTCTTTTCATCAGAGAGTGTACAAGCCAACTTACACACAGCCACCTATCCGAGACAACTAGGTTCAACATTTGGTTTTAGAAAATTGTTTATGTTTTCCTGTCATTTCTCTCTTTTTTTTTTAAGAAACTATTTGAACTCCTATCCAAATTAAAAAAAAAAAAAAAAAAAAAAGTATTTGAAAACTATTTATTTAGTTTTCAAAGCATGACTTGTTTTTTTCTAAAACGGAGGTAAAAAATGGATAACAAAAAAAAAACTCGTAGATAGATGTAGTATTTATAGGCTTAATTTTAAAAAACGAAAAAACCGAATGGTTATCAAATGTGGCATAATAGTACACTACACTCCTGAATGCAACAGGCTATAAATCACTGGAAGAATAAGTTACCTGTAGAAAATAGCCCGTGTCAGGGGTTCCATCAAGGTTCAGAGTTGGAGCCAGTGCCATCGAAAATTTTTCACCTTCTTTCAAGTTGTATATTTCTGAATTTATGTCTAGATGCATGAACATGTCAAACTTCTCGCTCTTTGCCTCTATTCGAGTAACTGTTGGACAGATTGTGCAAACACAGATGTCATTTTCGTAAATGGGTTGAAAAGTTCTTTTTACAATTTTACACGACTTATATTAAAACATTTATTATATTCCAGATGACATCATAATTAGGGGAAAAAGGAATCATTAATTTTCTCTGGCTAATGGCCAACCCCCTCTATCAAAGATAAGAGAGCCAAGAATGCAAATAAGTTTGCAACTCTTGAACTGCAGAACAAGTTGTCAGTCCTCCCAATGCCGCAAGTTTTTTAAAAGACACAAATTTTCTTCAGGATTATCAACTTGTAAAAATTAGAGAATGAAGGATCCCCAAGAGGAGGAAAAACTAAATAAGTCTACAAAGACTTACAAGTGAAACACCAGAGATTACGATGCACTCCCAATCTTTTTTTATGAAAAACACACGGGAGTAAAGCATACAAAAGCAAGTGGGTCCCTGTTATCAATAATCAGATTTTTTTTTTCAAGATCTCCAACTTCTAATGTTTGAAGAAAGAAGCTTAACTGGAAGGAAGTCTTAGAAGGGAAGGGAACCGAACATTAGAAGTTGGAGATCTTGAATGGAAAACCACACTACCTCACATTTCTTTTGCTGTTTTATTTTTCTTTAGGCTAAAAAGTAAAAAATACCTCTTGGTAACAACAACAATAGGCCTATTCTTTCAAAAGTTACAGTACTAACCTTAAACTTTCACAAATGTTTCAAAACTATCTTTTGATGATAAGTTTGTTAGAATTTTGGACGAAAAGTTGGCATGGCAATGGATTGGATGTTTGTCTCGATTAAGTTTGAAAGAACGATACCCAAATACGTCAACTTTTCATTCAATATCCTAACGGCTTTTCTATCACAAGGGTAGTTTTGAAACATTTATGAAAGTTCAAGGGTAATGTTGCAACTTTTGAAAGAATAGGGTCATTATTAAAAACAATAGGCGAAGTTCAAAGGTATATTTTTCTAGTTTAGCCATTTTTTTACTAGAAAATAGAGATTTCATTTGAAAAAAAAAAAGAAGGAAAGTATACAAAAGAGCGTACAGAAAGACACGAGCATCCTTGAAGATACTATATACGTAAGAGAGCAACTCTTTAAAAAAAAACGCACCTCTATCAAACTTTTTACCATCTGGGTTTAATCGCTCGATCTTAAAAGTATCATCAAAGAGGAGTTCAACCATCCTTACAACAGCAACCCTGCTACCCAAAGGTTAATACAACCCTGAAAAATTAACTGGGAGACAATGAAAGTTAACAAACAGAGTTATAATACGTGTGCCCATTAAACTAAAGAACAAGAGCAGCAAAGAAAAAAAACATACAGAAAAAAAGAAGAACCACTAATTAGTAACTGGAAGCATTAGATTTGGCAGCAAAAAATTGAAAAAACAACAACTGCATTTGAGATTCATTGCAAAAGGTGAGGCCGAAAACTGAGTTAGGGCCTGGTTGGAGATTTCACATATTCACATCTAATAGAAAATGAAGTGAGAAGTTGTATGTAGTAGTCAAAAAATGAATGGAAATCCGTGTGTAGACCATTGACATTCATATTGAGATATAGTAGATAAGGCCATAAGGGAACTAAAGAAAAATCTATTTTTTGACAAGAAACCAGAATTAAAGAACAAATATTCAAGCAAGATCAAAGAGAAATTAAGCAAAACACCTGAATTGACGCCTACATCTTAAACAAAGTTTTCAAATTGGGAGATGATAATTGAGGAGTGAAAAAAGAGGCAAAGGCTAAAAACCCTTAAGAGTGGGTAAGGTTTTTAGCAACCTAGAGAGCAAACCAGCACCTGGGAATTCGAACTTTTGATCTCTTTAATGAGGGTAAATGTCAATTATCACTGAGTTATGAGCATTTCGCCTCTTTCGAGTTTGGAAAACTATTTAATGCGGCCTTCATGCATGCCAGTGTACAATTATGAATTTTAGTCTTTCTTGACATATAGGGTAGCACATAAAAGTTCGAAAAGCCCCAATTAGCCACAAGGTTTTTTCTCCATTGCTATTCGACTATTTTTAATTCAAACAAACAAAGAAATGAAAAATGAACACCATTGTTACATTAGACAAGCCCTAATTTGTGTGTTTTCAAGTGAGAAGAAAGGCATAAATGGCGATCAAGAGAAAACCAGTGTAAACAATAAAGTAAAAAGTCAGTGAAAATTAAACCTGCTAAGAGGGAGGCTACAGAGCCGGCAGCACTGAGCGGGAGAGAGCGGCGGCGACACTCGGCGAAATGGAGGAGGAGAAGCCGTGAAGAAGAAGAAGAAGAAGAAGAATAAGCAGCCCGTGATTAGAAGATTCCCCTTTCTTTTATTCGGAGAAAAATGCATTTTCATATGTAAAATATTAGGGTAAACATGCTTAGTTTTGGAAAATGTGAATAAAATACCAACTTCAACCAATATCTAATGTATTTTCCAATTGTTTATTTCATCTTTTGGACTGCATTTTAATTTTTGAAGTTCAAACCTTCTCAAAACTATAAAAATTAAATTATAATTTTTAAAACTATTAAAAAAATGTTTGGGACTCGGTTTGAATGTAAATTAAGTTGAATTATAATAACTCAATTCACATTTGAATTATCGATTATAATTATTGTTGAGTCAGTTCACAACCTCTCATTTCAATTTTGTTGTAACAATTTATTACTATAATAACATGCACATAAACACCAGTTGTCATAACTCGTGTTCTAATACTTCACATGTTAAATAATTTTATATTTCTATCGTTACTTCAAACATATTTATAGGGGCTAAAGTATAATTTTTATTGAATTATAGAAACCAAATTTATAATTTACCTCTTCGCACCTCCCTAAAAAACTCAACAAACCTCTGTGATCTTAATTGTATATTGCTTACTACTCTTGAACTTCTACAAAAAGAAACTCAATAAAGCAACAAAGTTCTTTTCTCTATCGGTTGATTCTTTCTACACCCTCGCTCATAGGGAATCCCTATCGAAGCACTCCCGCTACTCATTTGGCTACTATTGCAACTCTCATGGAATATCAAAATTGATTGAAATGGGGAAAATATATTTCTAGTTCTTAAGTTGGGAGTATGGTTTTAATTTAATTTATATGTTTGAAAATTGAGCATTTTTACCCATGTCATTTTAATAATACGAGATAACAAAATCGCTAATTACATAGCATAACATTGACTAAAAAGATGATATAACTAATTTTAAATTTCAATATATTGATAAAGTGATTATTTTAGTTTTCATTAATTTAATTCTTAAAAGAAAATAAATATAAAAGTAAACTACAAAAATACATAATGACTAAAAGTTGAGAATTATTGAAATATAATTAGTAAAAATATTTAATTTTGAAATGTATGAATCAAATTGAAACTATATCCCAACCTAGAGATTAGAAAGGTAATTTTTTGCATTAAAATAATAATAGTAACTTTTAAGTAAGAAAAGGTGAAATGCAAATATACTTCTTAACAAAGACTTGTTTTAAAACTTTTCTTTTAATAAAAAACTTAACAATAAACCAAATTAGGAATCGATATTAGCTGTTGAAAAAGAAAAGAAAAGAAAAAGACTAGGAATCAATATTTATGGACCGAATAATATTTGAACCCAAGTTTATATAAAATATAAACCGGGAAGCCAACTCGACCGCTATGTAAACCAGAGGCTCAAGATTTCGTTATCCGTTTTCTAACTGAACCAACAACAGCACAGCTTGCTCTCAAATTTCCATGGCGTCTACCCCTTCCTCAATATTGCTCCCACTTGGTAACAAATCATCTATATTTTCACTTCAATCACATTTTATTTATGTTCCATTTCTTGATTCATTGATTTAATCCACTAAATTCGACTCATTTTTTTCATGTTCTGTTCTGGGCGTGAATCGATGAAAGTAGGCTTTGGATTTGTTAGGTCAACTCTTCTTTCACAGTTTCTTAGATTTTGGGCTTCATTTCTTGTTGATAACTGTTAATTGAACTGATCTGATGTTTCGAGCAAATTGTTGTTTGAAATTTGAGTAATACTGGATGAAAAAGGCAAGTTTAGTTGGTAAATTAGGGGAAAAGACATGTTACGTTTTCTAAAGATAATTAAACAATGTGGGCATGGAGGTTCTAGGATTTATTTTTATAGCAAACCTGATGAAAATGACAATAATTTAATTTCTGATGAAGTTGCTATGCTTAACTTGTAATTCTAATCTTGAATACTTCGAGATTGTCTCTTTTATGCTTGTCTTGTTGTATAAGTCAGGTTCAGCTTCTGAAAAACACCAAGGATTTTCCAGTGATAGAGTACGATCTTTTGTTGCGCGCTGCTCGAATACCGATGCCAGTGCCAAAGAATGGCGGATGAAAGACAATGGGAAGGAATTTAACTTGACTAGAAGAAGAGAGATGATTGGTTTAGTTTGTGGAATGTCAAGTCTTGTTATAGATGCTCTAAATGTCAAGGCAGCTGGCTTGCCTCCAGAGGACAAACCAAAACTATGTGACGATGCTTGTGAGAAAGAACTTGAAAATGTATGGTGAGGTTACATGTCCATTCATTAATTTTGATTAGTTAGCGAGTTTTAGGCCCGGTATCGTCTTGTTTCTTCGTTAACCTCTCTCCTTTCTCTCCCTAACTCTTGTATTATAAATTATCTTGTTACTCTAAGTTACCTAATGTGACGCCCGAGTTTAGGGGAGGGGTACATGAATGAACCGAGAGCACATCCAAATGAGACAGATCTTGGGATTACGAAAGGCATGATTAAGAAAGGTTTTAAAAGAATTCATTTGTACTGCCTATGCTAACAAGGAGCACCTTTTTTGCTGGTTCAATAGTAGAAACTTCATAGTTAAGCGTGCTTAACTTGGAGCAATCTTAGGTTGGGTGATCTCCTGAAATTTTTATAAGAAGCATGTGAGTGAAAGGACCTGTGTCAATCTGTGGGGTAGTCTTCAATCTTAAAAGTGCTTAGAGGCTAGTAGGTAACATGGTTGGGTTGCAGGGGAATGTCGGGCTCGAGAGGAGAAAAATCTGGATTCCAAGTCCTTATCTGAATCCTATAAGCCACGGGTGTTACAGTTGATCCCCACCTCTCGTAGTTCTATTTTTTAGGTTTGTCATGGTTTGGCTTATTGGTCATGGTCAATACAAGTTAATGTAAATAATAAATGACTTACAAAGAATAGGTTCAAGTCATGTTAGTCACCTACCAAGGATTTACGCTACAATGCGCATCCTTGGAAACCACCAAATACCAATATGACCCCTAGTACTGTTTTTATTTTCTTTGTCCTGCACCACTTAGTTCTGAAGTGAAACATATTAGAGTTAATACATGTTTAGTCATTCCTTAAATCTTGATGGACAATTCTTGCATTTTTCTGAGTTCATTACATTGAGGTCTAACAATATTAATGTGAGGACTGAGTCGACTGACATAGTGGTAAATAAAGGCGAGGGTAAAAATAAAGAACTTACAAGGTATAAGTTCATGAACGACTGACTATCTAGAATTTAATATTCAACGAGTTTTTTTAACAACCAAATATAAGAAGTTCAAGTAGGCTTGGTTACTCAAGAATATAAAAAAGAAACTAGGTAACATTTGTATTGATCAAAACTGCACCAAACACTTTCGATTTCAACTTACAGGATGCACTTTGTATATTCAAGACTAACTTTCTCATTTGCAGATTCACCTAAACAATGACTTTTGGAATTCTTATTGTTGATGAAGGTTCCTATGGTCACAACTGAGTCTGGTTTGCAATATAAGGACATCAAAGTTGGTGGAGGCCCCCAACCACCTGTTGGATTTCAGGTCTGTTATTTGTTCTGGTTTCTATAATAGCTTGTACTGTCCCAACTCCCAACCTCCACAAAGAGAAAAAAAAAACAAAACAAAAAAAAAGAGGGAGAGCAAGAAAAGATAAGCCAAGGAAAATCTCTGCCCCAAGAAATATACGAATTGCAGCCATTAGAAGAAAACCGTTTATCTAAATTGAAACTAAGTTATGCTTCATCGACTAAAATATTAAGCTAAGAGGTTAGGGTAAATTTATTATATCAACCAACACTCCCATCATTCATGGGCTTGAAAATGTTCCACAAGTGGAAATCAATATTAGTTAGGCCTTGAGGAACTAAAAGGTAATAGATTCAATCCATGATGGTCGCCTACCTAAAAATTAATTTTCTATGGGTTTTTGTTGACATTCAAATGTTATAGGGTCAAACATTATGTCTCATAAAAATAGTCGAGGTGCACGTAAGTTGGTCCCAGACACTCATAAATATAAAAGAATATAATTGGAGATAAAACGACTTGACATGAGTTTGTACATATGAGCTTCTGCTCTGATAGTATATTTAATTATGTTAAATCACCAATTAGCCCAAAAACTGAAACTATTAAATTGGGGTTAATTTAATTATATCAACCTAACATTGAGGAAACAAAGAAAAATGTCAAGACTTTTGGTTTTTTACCTCAACTTCTAACATTTATGGCGGTTGTTACTCGCAGGTGGCTGCAAATTATGTTGCCATGGTTCCCTCTGGACAAATTTTTGACAGGTGATGACAAATCCTTAGTGTGGAGTTATTGATTCTCCATTGTGTTCTAAAGCATCCTATATAATACATGACATTAACTTGACCTTAAAATATTAATATGCCTTCTATTTTTTATAGTTCACTTGAGAAGAATCAGCTTTACATCTTTCGCGTGGGATCTGGTCAAGTTAGTGTTTCAAGTACTTTTTTTTCTTTTTTAATTCAACACTATTTGGGGATGAAGGGAATCGATCCCGTAACCTCTTGATTATCAAGTTGTATTTAGTGTCAGTTGCGCTCGGCTCTTGTTGGCAAGTGTTCTCTCTTTTTTAATCCTTTGAGATCATGGTTTCATTCATGTTTTTTCCTTCTTTTTTTTTGGATGAATTAAACAGGTAATCAAGGGGCTTGATGAAGGAATTTTAAGCATGAAAGTTGGTGGGAAGCGACGATTGTACATTCCCGGATCTGTAAGATGTGTTTTCTCTATTCTCCCTTAGAAGTTTTTCCAACTTTTTTCTCTCAAACCAGTTAAACTGTTTTTGAACCTTAGAGTTGAGAATTGCAGTCATTCAAAATTAATTTCATTGTTTGGAATGATAACTAGAGATTGGAAGTCGAGTAACGTAGGAGCAAAGTTACAATGAGATAATCAAGTGGTAAAAGAAAATGGACAATTGGACCAAAAATTTGCCCATATGCAACCTCACATTTGTATTAGATTCCATGATTCGATCGGAGTAGCCATCTTTGTTATAAAGGCTGCGAGGCCTCCTCACTTTTCCAAAATGACATTCTCAACCTTTCTCTATAAGATGGTGCGTCTTTGAGTTCACCAATCTTGAATTGTGTTAGGATCTCACAGATATGAGTTACTCCCCTCATTGTCAATTGGTTTTAAGGTGAAACTCCATATTCTCTAATAAATCAGATCCCCATTTCATTTTTATTGAATCAAATACCCATTTGAGTTTAACGATGAGTGATACCATATAATAGTATGGGCTTCCATCTCAACACCAAGCCTCCTCACTTTTCCCTATTTGGATTGGAAGCCACGAATCGAGAAGGCCACTCTATTTTCTTTAACTCTCCGGTCTATCATGCTGCCCAAAATTAGAGGCAGTTGAAAGAGGCATATCTCATCATCATTCAGAAGAACTACAACAAACTTTTAAAGCTCAAAGACCAAATAGATACAACCATCAACATTTTCCGAGTAAAATTCGCAAATGGCATGGTTTGCAACTACCTCTTCCATTTCTTTAATCTACATCAGAACATAGTTTGCAGTTGATCACACTAACCAAATCAAGTTTCTTGATCACATTTTAGTTCTTTTATCATGTTTGTGTTCTTGTAGTTGGCATTCCCTAAAGGGCTCACATCAGCTCCAGGAAGGCCAAGGGTGGCTCCAAATAGCCCTGTGGTATTTGATATCAGTCTTGAATACATTCCTGGCCTTGAATATGAAGAAGAGTGAGTAACTATACATTACATTATCTCTTTTAATTCTTATTCATTTTCTTTGGTTTTCATGCCATTCAGCACAGAAAACTAAAGGAAAATTTCAGTTAGAAATTTGTCTATGATGAGAAAAACACTTGTTATTCTACATATGCTTCAATTTCCCCCTGCCTTGTTTTGAGTGTATATTTGTCCCAAATAATAGAGAGAATTTGATGAGGAAGAAGTAAGGTTGATTGGATTTGTGACAATGAATTTATCTTTGTTCATTTTGATTTAGTAGAACTCTCTTCCTACCACCCCTATTTGGATTTCTAGTATCAAAAATCAATTCCCAATATCATGAATTAAACCAAGCGTACACTGTAACATGGATCAAAATAGTTTAACTTTTATAATATTTTTTAAAAGAAAATAGTACTAACTTTTTTAGCTTCATAAAACTATGAATTTCAATCAAATCAACTAAAACCAAAATAACTAATGTGATTTCCATGACTAAGTTCAAATCTCTACCTTGTTGAGTTAAAAAATAAAAAGACTATCACCAAAAGTAAAGTATGTGTTATAATTGATGAGGAAAATTCATGAAATAATATAAAATAATCTAAATTGTTATACTCGATAATAATTTAGTGGAAGATTTGAACGTGTGATTTTTTAAGTTATGTTTGATAATTATTTTGTTGTTTGTTTTTAATTTTTGAAATTTAAGCGTACAACAACTATTTAGTTTATAATTTTTTTTTTTTTATGTATACATTTTATCTACATTTTAAAAAATAAATTTTAAATTTTAAAATAAAAAAAGTAGTTTTAAAAACTTGCTTTGTTTTTTAAATTTCTTTAGGATTCCCTTAAACAAAAAAATGAAGTCTATGTGTAGAGATTTTGTATAAAAAATAAGTTTAAATTTTAAAAACAAAATAGTTATCCATCGGAAGTTAATTATTTGATTATATCATGCCATACAAGTTTCGCAAATATCATTTTTTTAACAAAAAATATTGTTACTGTTACAAAATTCAACCTAAATTGACTACGATTAACAAACTAATTTTTAGACTGTTCAAATTATAATAATAATAACACTATTTTCTTTTTTTTTCTTTTTTTTTTTTTTTTGCAAGAAATGAAACATTATTAACATATTTAAGGCTAAGTGAGACAATTTCTTCCAAAAAAAAAAGGAGACAATTTCTTTTAGAAAAATTACAATAAACTAATTTGAAGTTTTTTTTTTTGACAATAATTTGAAGTAAATTTATACATTAAAATACATTTACAAACTATATCCTGCTCTAGCCAGACAAACTAAGGTACATCGAAGTGGCAACGCCAAGCGCGTACACAGCAACCACCGTCCCAACCAGATCCGTCCCCGACCTAGTCACGGCGCCGATTCCGGCGATTCCAGCGATACCGACCGGAACTCGAAACATCACCTCTTTCCCGACCTTCTCCGCCACAGCCTCTGCGAACAGCTCCAGCGCCCACTGCTTGAACCGGATCGGGCCTAGGGTTTCGCCTTCAGGATCGCGATTCACGGCTCGGAGCGCCGAGTCGACCTGCAGCCGAGTCGGGGGAAACGGAAGCCACTTGGCGATGAGTGGATGGGGCAGGAGGTGGTGGAGGTGGTCGGCGGCGGCGCAGAGTTGGTAGGGGAAAACGGCGTCGTATGCGTGCTGAGTTAGGGCGAGGCAGTGGGAGAAGGTTGAATTGCAGGCTGAGTCGAAATCGGGCGAGTTTGTAAGTGAGTTCTTGACTCGTTTTGAGACTGATATTCCCATTTTCGTTTTCTCTCAACTCTCGCTACTTCTTTAAAATTTGTGACGAATTAAATTATCTTAAAGGAAAAAAAAAAAAAAAACCTTTTATTATATTTAAAAGTCGTAACTATTGATGCCTCTTCTTAAATACCTTTTATGTTTAAAAGTCGTAACTAAAATTTCGTACATGAACCAGAGTAATTCATTTAAAAAAAAAAAAAAAAAAAAAAAAACAAGAGGAAGTGTTCAAACATATTGAGGTACACTAAAAAAAATTAAGAGGTCTTAGGGTCTAATTCTCCACTTCCTAACTATTGTAATCTTAAAAAAAAAAAAAAAAAAAAAATCAATTTTTACTCAAAACACTAGCTCAATTGATGTATACTAATAAATTAAGAATTAAGATATTATTGATTCAATTAGTTGAATTCAAAAAATTATTATCCTATGTTTTTATATAAAAATCTAATCGATCAATTTCAAATTGTAAATATTGATTTTTAAAATTGAATTGGTGATTGTGGAATTGAACTACATTATCAACTAACAATGTAATTATCTTTAATTTTGTATTTGAACTCTTATAATAAGATTTCTTTTTAAAGAAAAAATTTATCATAAATAGTAAATTCTAACCATTATATTTTCATTATTATTTTTAAAAAATATATTTTATATAGCAATCAATTTTATCTAATTATTTTTAATTTATTTAACTTAAATAAAACCATGAAATTTACTTGATTGAACACATTAATTTTTTATGGCTGTCGATTTAATTTAATCAATTTTATTATATTTAAATTTTCTTAAAAATTTTGATATTAAAAAAAGAAAAAAAAAAAGTTTCAACTAATCTCCTTCATTTCTTCAAATTACTCCACTTTCTCTTCCATCCTCTCCCCAAAATCCAATCACCCATAGTAAATTTTTATTAATTTATCAATTTCATTTTATTGAAATTTTCTTACAGACGTCGGTGATTGCTAGGGTTACTGGCGGGAAGCACCGGACGGGGGTTGCAATCCGTTCAAGCAACCGGCGAGTTAAGCGTAACCGAAGAAAACAATCGAAATTGAGGCGAGGATTTTGCCTTTAGAGTTTCCATTTTCTTTTCTAGAGCTTTATTTGAAGATCGAATCAGTGTAAACAATTTTAGGGGCGGTCGAGATGAAATCTACTCTAATGGGTCGTTTCCAACTCCATTTTCCTCAATTGGGTCTGCGCCAAAATCTCACAAACCCAATCCTCCATTGTTGTACGGCAGCTTCACCTCCAATTATCGTCTGTGGCCTCAGAAAGGGCATGAACAAGCCCTTGGGGAGGTCAAGGGTGCCCTCCTCTGAGTCTATTCAAGCAGTTCAGGCCCTCAAGCTCGCTAAATCCGCCTCTAAAATGGAGGACGTAATCAGTATCAAGCTCGGCAGATTGCTGAAATCAGACTTGCTTGATGCTCTGACTGAATTGCAGAGGCAAAATGAACTGGAGCTGTCGCTTCAGGTATTATTGCCTACTCTTTTTTGTTATCTTCTGGGAATATTGTATAATTAGATGTGTTTAGCTCAGAATTCTGGTTTAGGGTTTCATTGTTACAACTTTGTAGTTGAGCATAATTAGTGTGTTTTTTCAAATTACAACTTACAAAGGTTCAATTGCAATGATTTCATATGGTTGGGAGCTAAGTTGTTTGGCTAGCATGTCCATGCTTGGACTGGACACACTTGTGCTGGTTGGACTTTTTTTTTTATATATCATCGCGCACCTCAGCTACTGTCATGGGATATACTGCCTGACCCTACAATATTTAAATGTCAAGGAAATTTGTAGGAAATTAATTCTTACGTTGGTGGTCCCATGGATTGAATCTCCTGACCATTAGGTCACTTCATGATGGTTCGTTGGACATTTATTAGACAATTGCTAGCAGAGTAAATGTGGTTAGCAATCATATTGAGTGAATGTAGGTCCAAAATTTGTCAGACACGTATCAGCACTTGTTAAGTATACTAAATAGTAAATACCCAAATAATAATAATTGTTTTAGAGAAAGTGCATCAAACTCATATTTTTAGACATATAAAGGCTTAAACTTATGTATTTTAGATTTCCTTGCACCAAAATGATATATGTTAAAAAAAAATGTATATCTTATTAAACGTATTCTTGTTGTGCCCATGTTCTTAAGTTTCTAAACATTTTTTGGATAAAACTTAAGTTTTAAAACATGACATGTCTCAATGTCCATCACATCGAATACGTGTCTCATTTGTAACCATTCGACCGTGTGATTGTTACTGTGTTTTTGCATTTTTTTACACAATCATTTATTTGCTTACTATAGCTTTAGATTAGGCACTAAAGAATAAAGATGCCTATAAGTTTAGTGTTATTTAAGAATGTCTATGGATCGTTATTTGTTATATTCTTTCCTAGGCAAGAACTGCAAGTGTTTGATATTCTGATTAAAAAAAACCGTGTGTACTGGAATGATACATTTCATTCTCCTCTGCTGCCTATAGAATTCCTGCCACTTTAAGTTGTATTCCATCTTAACTGAATTCAGGCTTTAGGTTTTCAAATTTATGCGGAATGAAGAATGGTTCGAGCCAGATTTAACTTTGTACCATGGGATGATTATGATTTTGGGAAAGAACAAAATGATTGAAATGGCTGAAGAGATCTTCCTTGAGTTGAAAAGGGATGGGTTAGAACCAGACACTAGAGCTTTTAATGAGATGATGGGAGCGTATCTGCAAGTGAGCATGGTCGAAAGAGCGGTCGAGACGTATGAATCAATGAAGGCGTCGGGTTGTACTCCAGATAAACTGACTTTCAAGATTTTGATCAAGAATCTAGAGAAATTCGGAGATGATTTTTCTGCAGTGGTGAAGAAAGAATGTGATGAGTACTTGGATTCTCCTGAGAAATTCCTTGATGATATCGAACAGAAACTCGTGAAAGATCGACGTCCTTAATTGTGCACTTGGAAGCTTCTGGAAACATATTTGATTATTGAGGTAGCCGCTCTGTTTTGTTACTTCTGTAAATGAATTTCAATGCTTATGAGGAGGGACCATCTTTAGAACAAAAATGGGGTTGGATTAATCCTAGGTATGCTTATTGTTTTGGTTTCTAAGGTTCTGAGTGCAATAATTTGGTCTATAGAAATTGCTAAATGCTTAAATTTAAGATTTGGAATTTTGTTTGAAACTTAAATGCAGAACTGGATGAGCCTGGATCCACAACTTATCAATGTATACAATCTTTTTGTTAGTTTATCGGCGCAAATTTTGTTTAATGAAATCTTATCAGAACTCTCCATATTCAGTTCATTTTTGAGAATTTAGAGCTTCGCTTCTCTAAATTTGGGATACCATTTGCCCGTCCCTTAAAATATATTAACCATTTCTTTATTTTTTGATCAGTTGGAAGGGGCAAAAAAAGAGCATTATTTTCTTTTTTCAACAATTTTTTGTATCTAATGGACCTTTCAAATAAGATTTGAACTCGTGAAGTTTCAATCACTATTCCAATGTCTCTTTGTTCCAACTACCATGAAAGCTTCATGTGGAGATTATGCTGGTTTGAAGATAATCCTACAATAAGAATTTATCATGTCATGCATGAATATACTTTGTAAGATTCGAGAGAATATGCGATATATATTACTCAATCTATTTTTATCTATTTCACTTGGTTCAACTAAAAACGAAAATACAGTCAACCAATGTTAACCTTAACCGACATGATCATGATTTGATAATTAAGAAATTTTTGGATTCCTATCCCTTACTCTATATATAATATTGTATGACTAAAACAAATAGAACATTGGAGAGGAACTGGAAGAGGTTAAGGTATGAGGACAAGGAGAAATGGCAAGTTTGGATGCACCTTTTCAAGTTCTTATTTTCTTTTTGTAACCATGAGTAGCAAAGATTTTCTTCATTTCAATTTTCTTTGGTTTCCTTCATTTATAATTGATGAGAATGGTTTCACATGTTCTAAACAAATACAAATACTTTATTAGGTTTGAGTTTGAAATAATATATTCTCTCTTTTTTTAAAACCATAATTTCCTCATATGCGGCCACCTAAAATTTACTTTATTTAACTGCTTCTCTCTATTTTTAAGTTCCTTTTCATTTCTTTTCTAATCCCTCATTCTTTCAAAACCTAATTTCCTCCCTTTCACATTACCCATGTTGCAAGGCTTATAGCCTTAACTTTCACCCTTTTACTATTTAACCTAAAATCTTGAGCTTCATATTGATGCTTGGAAGAAATAAAAGAGGACATTATTATCAATATACATTTTGTTGATCAAGACAGAACAATGGATAGATATGCTACCAAAACTTAATTCAAATGACATGTATGAATTCATAACCAAGGGATTATGAGTTTAAATCTCCTTCAACCGAATGAAAGGAAACGATTAAGAGTGAATTTTTAAGTTCTTAAAAATTCACTTATAAACATTTGGAAAGTCCTTCCAAATATTTTCTAAGTTCCTACAACATAAACACTACACTATAACATAAACATACAGAAACTATAGAAGAGATACCGATCTCTTTAGCATCATGACCAGAATCTCTCAAACAAAACAGGAAAAAGATGAAAGTGTGTCAGGATCAACTATCATCTTTTTAATAGAGAATTTCATTATATCTGAACAAAAAACGTGTACTCAAAAACAGCAAATCTACAAATAACTGCTCGAAAAATACAGGCGATACAAGGGATGATACATGGCAGAAAGATGTGAGTCATTTTTCATAACACAAGCACAGCAGCAGAAACCCTATTGAAGAAAGAAGAGAAAAGGAGGGAAAAATTGGCCAACCTTGATGTGCAATTGAGCATAACAAATCCCATTCAGCTAACAAGGTGTCTGGGAGAATTGTTGAACATACTGTGCCACATGTATGCTCTTGAAAGAACCATCTCAAGCTCTTGATGGGTCCAATTTTGAGTTGGAACATGCTGAAGAAACATCACCAATTCTTGAAAATCTAGTTTCTGAAGCTCTTCAGACCACTGAAAACAAGGAAAAAGGGGACCTCTAAGTACTTGGTATCCTAACCCAATTATTAACAGAGACAAGATAGATCTAAACTGAAATTTTGAACAGGAACTGAATAGGTAAAAATCATATTCCCCTTCATTTTATTTTTTGAGGAGTTACTCAGAGATATCAGAAGCTTAGGATAATTCATGGTGATGCTTTAGTAATGTAATTCTAACCATTTACAACAGTTTCCATTCAAGTATTCTGTCACTTGTCACATTGAATAATCATAACAAAGGTTCTTCCAAAGTCTAACATGTTACACGTAAAAATATATTCGTCGAACCGAAGAAATGCTACGAAATATTGGTTAGAATTAGTAGCCTTTTCATCAAAATACAATGTGATCAGGAACATGCTTGTGACTATGTTATATCATTACCGTGAGGACAAATTTATCACAACAATTTGATATGCTTACCGTCAAAAGAAAACTGGCAAATATGTAGACAAGGAAATCTGGCAATGAATCCCCTTGCGCAAGGTAAGTATCCCATAACCGGGTAACAAGATGGAAAGGAACCTGATGGAACAAAACATAATAAACATTGATTGCATTTATAACTGGTAAGAGCACAGAGTATATGAATACTCTCGATAGTTTTACCCTCAGATATTCAGTGAAAAATCATAATTACTGAATGTGATCTGGTTTTAATCTATTCTCAAAAGAAGTAACCGAAAGAAACTACAGCTTAACAAAGTTCTTGGCAAACCTCGCGTATCAGAAGACAGTTGAACCACCGAAAAGCGAATTGAAGAAATTCCAGACCCTGCTCCTCCATGTGTCTTGAAACAGGTTCTGGCCAAATTAAGCACACATAAATGGTTAATAAATGCCTTACCACTAGGCTGTAAGAAAGATCAATTGAAGGAAATTCAAGCAAATGACTTCTACAAAGGAGACGAGGCCAGAAAACGAGATTACCATCAATCCTCCTAACCAGCTCCTTCAACTTAAATACAAGCCTCTGAATTCCCGGTTGTGCGAAGGTATAATGATCTTGCATACCATCAAGTAATTTTGATAGACACCAGTAGCAATCTGCCTCGATGTTTGTGATCTTTTCCGGAGATAAATCAGAGATAGACCAGTTCTCAATATCACCTTCTAAGTATTCTGACAAGAAGGCAACTAAAAATGGAGTGGCAAGGTCATTTATTCCCTGCACGTATCCGCTTGCAGGATGCCGAATAGCCCTGAGTTGAAAACAATTGTGTAAATGAGATACAATACTGGATCTAGTTAATTTTAGAATGTATAACTAACCCATACAACAACCTGACTTTGAAAATAAAAAAATCTCAATATTCTATTAATGAAATAATAAAAAAATAATAGCAAACAAAAAAAATTGTCACTATTACCCGGTACAAAAGAAACAGTTATACTGACTAGTGACAATGCAAGACAAGGATATAATGTCTTACCAAGTGTAGAGAATACGCTCCAAAGATTTCTGAACTTGAGCTTGTTGAAAGAAAGCAACATCAGGTACGGTTCTAGGACAATCGACAGCAATCTAACAAGGATAGCAATATTCAAGAACTGGTAAAACAAAGAGAACAATTTTATAAAACTCAACACTAACTGGCAGTCATTACCTGGCGGAGCATGTTTATTTCATCGTCAGAACGGTCAGTATCAAGAATGTCATAGAACTGTGCAACACTGTCAAGATACTCAAGCCTCTTTCTTCGTAGAACTCCCTCCTTTCTATCTGAATTAGGTGGTGCATAGCCCTGTTGTCAGTGCATATTTAAATTTTGGACAAGCAACTAAAAGATTCTACCAGACAAGTTCAAACTTAGTTAACGATCAAATTTGGTAATTCTGTGTAATTTTCCTTCTAAGCAAGCTAGATATCTAATGAAGTTATAAATCCTAAGGAATTGTTAAAGAATGTTCCCTTATACAAAAATAACCCCAAAATAACAAATTGCATTCTGTTCAATGGCTTCTAACAGTTTTTCAAAGAGTCCAAAAGAAAATCCTCAGTTATCTTTCCCGTAACATGCGTCCTAATTATTCTTTCTCTAGTCGACGGCTTATATTCGGTTTCAGTTGCGTGTTCTTGAAAACAAAAATGGTAAGCTTGACATTCTTTTGGAACGATGATTGAAGTGCAGGTATTTGTTATTTGCTATTTGTTAGACCACCCAACGGTGAAACTGCACTCTAAGAAGGGTAAAAAAGAAATGTAACTTGTACAAGATAGTAACGTAGGATTGCAACACCAGCAAACAGTAACTTAAGGATGGGATTCAAAACATAAGTAGATAAGAACATATTAAAGGATTAGAAGGAATCTTAGTGCAACTGTTGTAAGGTAATCACAGAAAACAAAATCTCATTGAGAGTGAAAAGACAAAGCAACAAAACCAAAAAATACAGGATTTTTTCTTTTTCCCAAAGAGTATCTCCTCAATAAAATGTTTTTTTGGGATTAGAAAAAAAGTGTTAGTATTTATATTATAACTCATCAGATTAAGCTTTTGATTTTATTGGTTATTTTACACGGTATCGAAGTACGAATCTACATTTAAAGGAAGTAGAGAGTTTACAAATCTAACTTTTGAGGTAATTTAAAAGGAAGTTTGATCATAACTCATAAGGTGTAAAAGTGATTCGTAAGGTCCTTGCTTGATTTTAGAATATTCGAAACAAGAAAATGTTCCTTCTCGCAGTCCAACTACATGTAGTCTAGTTTCAGTGAGAGATATGTTGAACAACCTTCCATTATGAGTTCTTTTTCATTTTTTTAGCCATGCAAGCATTGTGGGAGCAAGCCTACCCGGAGTTCAACTCAACAACCCACTCTCCTCCCTCACCCCACCAACGGAGAGGCATGGCGTAGATCCAATAACAGAATTGATTGATGGTTAAGGCATGTGTCCCATCCCTACCACATTCAATGCAAGCCCTTGGCCACAAGTGCAAAAAAGCATAGTCAATCATAATGGCCTCTAATCATCTTCGACGTTAAATCCAAAATGGCCTCTAATCATCTTCAATGCGTTAAATGATAGAACTATGAAATTGAAACACATGCAAATGATAGAACATTTTCAGTTTCCTTACAGAAAATATACCTGCATATGTACTAATAGTTAGAACCATATCATCGATCAAAATCTTCCATAAACAAGTTATCACAATTCACAAGGAAAAGACATAAAAAAAAGGAAGAAGAAATGCTCCTTTTCATCAACATGATTCCTTAAAATGGTAATAATTTTCAGATTCCTTCGTTGTAACAATAATTCGTTTGAGCAACTTGACCATTCTGCCCCTAATGAATCCAAGGATTCATTCTCATCGGAAACCCATGGTCTGGCACCAAGCGTTCGCCAATTTACATGTAAGCCAAAATGATGTCTCTAGCTGGGTCCATAGCCAACTCCTTCTAGATGCTGGTCCCATACTTGGACCCACTGCCACCTAGTAAGTCCTCGGCTCCTTCAGAACACACATTTAGAGCTTCTATGTTACTGATAAAAATCCCATATCATTCCAACACCTCACGTCGTGGGACCCTACATCAGACCCCGCCGCACCCTAGTTGAACCCAAAGGTATTTTCCACCATGTTCTGCTCCTTCTTCCGATTGTCGATGCAGACGAGCGTGGCTAGATTCTCGAAACTGACACTCGTTCACGAGTTGGTCCATGGTGAACTTAGCAAGGCGTTTGACGAGCCCACATACCTTAACGGTCCAACCACTCCATGGGACCTTAGGGACCGCACCGTGGTTGCGTACGTAGTGGAGTGGGACCCCTTGGGGTAAGTATTGCTTCCTTTTTATACTCACTTTGATTTTGAAAGTTGTGTTAAATTAGACTTCAGCGTTAAATCCAAAATGGCCTCTAATCATCTCCAATGTCTTACAATGATATAACTATAAAATTGGAACTCGTGCAAATGATGGAGCATTTTCAATTTCCTTTCAAAAAATATATGTACATATGCATTAAGAGTTAGCACCATTTCATCGATCAAAATTTTCCATAAACCAGTTATCACAATTCACAAGGAAAAGACATGAGAATAAAAAAAGGAAGAAGAAATCCTTCTTTCTATCAACATGATTCCTTAAAATGGTAATAATTTTCAAATTCCTTGGTTGTAACATTAATTCGTTTGAGCCCATTCTGCCCCCAATGAATCTGGGGATTATCATCCTCAACTAACCCATGGTCCGACGCCAAGTGTCCACCATTTTGCATGTAAGCCAAAATGATATCTCTAGCCGGGTCCATAGCCAGCTCCTTCTTGATGCTGGTCCCATAATTGAACACATCGCCACCTAGCAAGGTTTCGGCTCTTTCAAACACACATTAAGAGCTCATTTGTTACGGCTAAAGATCCCACATCGTTTCAACACCTCATGCATTGGAACTCAACTCCAGACCAACGTGGACACCCCTGCTGCACCCCAATTGAACCTAATGGTCTTTTCCACTATGTTCTGCTCCTTCCTCCGGTTGCCAGCGATGACGAGCTTGGGCGGGAAGTTTTGGAACTGACACTCTTTCACGAGTTAGTCTATGGTGAATTAGCAGGGCGTTTGACGAGCCCACAGATCTCAACAGTCCAGCTACTCCACGTGGACCTCGGGACCGCACCGTGGTTGTGGACGTAGTGGAGTGGGACACATCAGTTGGCACCGGACCATGGGTTTCTGGTGAGGATGACAATCCTCGAATTTATTGAGGGCAGAATGGTCAAGTGGCTCAAACAAATTATTGTTACAACCAAGGAATCTGAAAACTATTACAACCAAGTAGCTCTCAGACTGCATCGTGGTTACGGACATAGTGGAGTGGGACGCCACAATTGACGCCAATGGTCTTTTCCACCACGAGTTATTCCTTCCTCTAGTTGCCAGCGCAGACGAGCTTGGTCGAAAACTCCCGGAACCGACACTCGTTCACGAGTTGGCCATGATCAACATAGCGGGATGTTTGACGAGCACACAGACCTCAACGGTCTAGTCGCTCCACGTGGCCTTGGGGACCGCATCGTGGTTGCAGAAGTAGTAGAGTGGGGCCCCTTAAGGACACTTTTGCTTCCTTTTTATACTCATTTTGATTTTGAAACTTGTTTTTAAAAGTTGTGTTAAATTAGACTTTGGCGTTAAATCCAAAATGGCATCTAATCATCTTCAATGTGTTTAAATGATGAATATGAAATTGGAACTCATGCAAATGATAGAGCATTTTTACGTTTCCTTTTAGAAAATATACATGCATATGTATTAACAGTTAGCACCAATTCATCGATCAAAATCTTCCAACCAGTTATCACAATTCACAAGGAAAAGACATAAGAAAAACAAAAAGGAAGAAGAAATCTTCCTTTCCATAAAAAGGATTCCTTAAATGGTAATAATTTTCAGATTCCTTGGTTGTAACAATAATTTGTTTGAACCACTTGACCATTCTACCCCCAATGAATTTGGAGATTATCATCCTCACTGGAAACCCATGATCTGGCACCAAGTGTTCACCGGTTTGCATGTAAGCCAAAATTATATCTATAGTCGGGTCCATAGCTAGCTCCTTCTTGATGATGGTCCCATACTTAGACCCATCGCCACCTGGAAAGCCCTCGGCTCCTTCAAAACAAACATTAAGAGTTCCTTTGTTGCGGCTAAAAATCCCACATCGTTTCAACACCTCATGCAATGGGACCCCACGCAAGACTGACGTGGACACCCCCGCCGCACCCCAGTTGAACCCAATAGTCTTTTCCACCATGTTCTGCTCCTTCCTTTGATTGCCAGCATAGACGAGCGTGGCTGGAAACTCCAGGAACCAACACTCTTTCACGAGTTGGTCTATGGTGAATTAGCAAGGCGTTTGACGAGCCTACAGACCTCAACAGTCTAGTTGCTCCACGTGGCCTTGGGGACCGCACCATAGTTGCGAACATAGTGGAGTGGGACCCCTTTGGGACAGTATTGCTTCCCTTTTATACTCACTTTGATTTTGAAACCTATTTTTAAAAGTTGTTGCGTTAAATTAGATTGCAGCGTTAAATCCAAAATGGCTTTTGATCTTCAATGTGTTACAATGATAGAACTACAAAATTGGAACTCGTGCAAATGATAGAGTATTTCAATTTTCTTTCAAAAAATATGCGTGCATATGTATTAATAGTTAGCACCATCTCATTGATCAAAATCTTCAATAAACCAGTTATCACAATTCACATGGAAAAGACATAAGAAAAAAAAAAAGGAAGAAGAAATCCTCTTTTCCATCAACAGGATTCCTTAAAATGGTAATAATTTTCAAATTCCTTGGTTGTAACAATAATTCGTTTAAGTCACTTGACTATTTTTGCCCCAATGAATCCGAGGAATATCATCCTCACTGGAAACCCATGGTCCGGAGCCAAGATGATCTCTCTAGTCAGGTCCATAGCCAGCTCCTTCTTGATGCCGATCTTATACTTAAACCCACTGCCACCTGGCAAGTCCTCAGCTCCTTTAAAACACACATTCAGAGGTCCTTTGTTGCAGCTAAAAATCCACATCATTTCAACACCTCAAGCAGTGGGACCCCACACCAGACCGACGTTGACACCCCCGCCGCATCCCAATACCATGTTTTGCTCCTTCCTTTCATTGCCGGCGCATACGAGCATGGCCAGAAACTCTCAAAACCGACACTCATTCACGAGTTGGTCCATGGTGAACTTAGTAGGGCGTTTGACGAGCCCACAAAACCCAATGGTCCAACTGCTCCACATGGCCTTAGGGGCCGCACCGTCGTTGCAGACGAATGGAGTGGGACCCCTTGGAGACAATTGTTTCCTTTTTATACTCACTTTTATTTTGAAACCTGCTTTTAAAAGTTGTTGTGTTAAATTAGAATTCGGCATTAAATCCAAAATGGCCTCTAATCATCTTCAATGTGTTACAGTGATAGAACTATGAAAATATATGTACATATGTATTAACAATTAGAAACATCTCATTGATCAAAATTTTCCATAAACGAGTTATCACAATTCACAAGGAAAAGACATAAGAAAAAAAAAAGGAAGAAGAAATCCTCCTTTCCATTGAGCAATAAGAAAATATCATTATCAGATCCAACTCACCAAAACAAGCCTCCATACATTTGGGCGCATATATGGTGGAATGCCACTCCAAGCTAGCTCACGCAACTTGTCTACAAAGGCAAATAGAAATGACCAAGTTTACATCCATGTTTTGCAGCAAAACTAATTTATTAAAAAAAACAAAATTCTACTTCTTAGAATTGCCAATTAGCCCATTAGCATCTTCAACAAGCTGTAACAATAAAATATATGCACTCCAATGCATTTATTATTCCTTTACAGCCTTCTTATTGTGCATAGGTATCTTTGACTTCATCATGAGGGATAATCATTCAAAACTATACATATACATACCTAATATGATTGTTGTTCCTGAAAGCAACTTTGTGAACTTCATGACCCTTGCAGAATCTGTTGCTCTAGCACCCATTATTGGCTTTTGGACTTCTTTACCAAGATCCTCGGTGTTGGAGGTTGAGGATTTTGACTTATTAATAATTGTATTATTATTTATAATCTGAACATCTTCCTATTTTGAAAGAGAGAGTTTCACTATAATGTGCCTTGTCATACAAAATACAAGTTATAACCAAAATAACATGAAATTTTTCAATCAGTCTCACCTCCTCAGATTTGGCAATGTGATTGCTTGTACCAATATGAGTATCCGATAAGCTCCTTGAATAGTTTGGTGAATTTTCTGATACACTTGAGGGGTCAAGTACATCTGATCGTCTAGTGAGCAATACTTTGCCAGGAATACTGCGGCCTTTCAGCAGCCTGCATCAAAGATTTTAGATGTGTGATTAATAACTTAATACTAAAAACATAAGAGTAGAATCGAAAGCTCGGGCCCATAGCATATGATATTATAAGGAAAGAAAATATGTTCCTTAGTCACCAAACTATGAGATCCATTACCGGCATCTACCAATTGGGAAAGCCTTAAAAACGTTTAACAGACAAAAATTAATTTTTAACAGACAAAAGTCACTAGCATAATAGACAAATCCATTACCGGTAACTTTTGAGGAATTGAAGCCATCTTACAAAGTTACAAGATCAAAATTCATACTAAACGATATCTTGTTTAAAGTTCCTAGATTAAGAACCCCAAAATAGATTTTAACAAACAGATTTTGGAACCAAGAAAATGAGTAGCAAGCAATAAACTGCTCCCACACATTTCCCAGAAACCAAATGCAAAACGGCATCAAACCCAGATCGCATCAAAGTAAGGCGTCGCTCACATATCAAAATCAAAAGAACCCACGAAAAAAAATCCTAAAAAATCCAACAGAGGCTCTGAGGATCAAAACCTTACAGAATTGTGGAACTGGAAGCGATACCTGAAATATAATGAGCTACCCAATTGAGAGTAGAAAAATAACATCCAGAAAAACGATCCACAATTAGAATTGGACAAAAAACTTAGCTAGGCAACATGGATTTGAAATTGAAGCAAGAGAGACAAAAAAGGAAAGAAAATGAAATCGGGGATTTGGAATTGAGATTGTTGGGTTGTTACCCTTGTACATTTCTGAGAGTCTGGCTGAATCGGGAATCGAGAGCTGAGATTGTGGTGATCTGTTTTGATTGTGGATCTTCTTCTTCTTCTTCAGGTTGGAGACTGTTATTGTTTCCACTGTTGTTCTTCATGTTCGCTCAACACAACCATGCTCCCTTTGCCCCCCCTATTATTTCTCCACCCCCGACCGGAAGTCGCAAATTATTTTATTCTATTTATTATTATTAATATTATGAGTGAAATCAAAAACAACATACGAGTTTTTATTATTATTTATTTTCATTTTTATTATCATGAGTAAATTTGTGGTATGATAGTGAGCGTTTGTTTGTCATATTTAAGAATGATTTAAATTGAGAATTTAGTGACTCCTATCTTATTTGAAAAATAATATAGAGTTTTTGTAACTATTCAAAATAATTCATAATTTTTAATCGTTCAAAATAATTCATTTTTAAATATTCTACAATTATTCTTTTTTAACTATCCAAAATAAATATTTATTTTAAATTTACATTCAAACAAACTTTTGACTGTAACTCTTCTGAAGGAAAAAAAAAAACAAAAAACATCCAAACAAGGTTTTAGTTACAACTCTTAGTTTTTAACTAAACTTATGTCCTAATTTGTCTTCAACTTCAATCCTCTTTGGTCTTTTATATTCTCATGTTTTTATGTGTTGGGATCTTAATGGATAGCTTAGTTGTGTATGTTTCTTTTCTTTTAATTGTGTTTGTGTGTTTCTATCGTTGTGTTGGATTGTAGAGTTGGTGGATAAAGGTATAATTAGTGGCTTGACTGGTAAGTTGTCCTGGGGTATGAACAAACCTTTTACGGGTTATGCTCTTTCCCGATGAGCTTTGATGGGATCTTAAACTTCAGTAGGCTTACCCTTTTACGGGTTACCCCCAAAAATTGTCAAAAGTCAACCAATTTGTTATTGACGGATGTTATTGTGCCTTGGATTTTGGATTGTTGTAGATCCAAGCTTGTCTTGCCCTAAGTTTGTCTTATTTGCCCTCCAACTAATTCTCTCCCTTGCTATGTCGTCTCTGTTACTAGATGGTCACCTTCATAAATGTGGAAAAGGGACAAATATATATATATATAAGGTTGGGAGTTGGATTGGTTTGAGTTGTGAATTTTTGGATAATTCAAAATTTTGTACCGACACCAATTTGTCGAAGCCTATATATTGGAACAATCCCAACTCAATTCATATATTTTTCGGGTTGAATTGAGTTGTTGTTTTTGTTTTTAATTTAAATAATTTATTTTTTAATTTTATATATGTCAAATTAATAACTTCTCTTTTTTTTAGATGACAATAATTGAGGGTGGGAGATTCAAATCTAAGACCTGTTGGTCATTAGTCGTACATTATACTGCTCTTGTTGGCATTTAATAAATTCTCTTAACAATTCAACTTCCATTTATATGATGATACAAAACTTCTAAGACTTAAAAAATATATTTTAACGATATTTAAAGGATAAAAAATCCAAAAATAAAAATGAAATCAAATAAATATATGCCTGTAGAGTTACATCATATGTTTAATATATATATATATATATATATAAAAGAAGTAAACTCGATTTTATTGTTAATTTTAAAAATATTTTTTTTATATTAACAATAAATTCAAGTTAAACTTGAATCAACTCAAACTAATTTTAAATGTAATACAAAAAACACAACTCATTAAAAATTTATTTATTTTTTAAATGTAACACAAAAAACTCAACTCATGAAAAATTAATTTATTTATTTGTTGTAAACAGAACCGAGATTGAAAGTTTTTAATTAATATAAAATAAAGTAAAATAAATAAATACAAAATTCCATTTTTGTAAACAGAACCGAGATTGAAAGTTTTTAATTAATATAAAATAAAGTAAAATAAATAAATACAAAATTCCATTGTTGGGACTTGAACCTAGGTCTTTCAAGTGAGCCAAATATCCTCACCAACTAGACTACAACAGATACATGCTTTTAACTATGCATAAATATTATTTTCTGTTTTTTTTTTTCTTTTAAAGAGGGTTGATATAAAAGATGAATGGATACTACTGTTTTTTTGTCATTTTTACAATAAATT
>JBBMKA010000022.1:14548306-14559731 GCA_037833695.1 Sechiopsis laciniata
ATAAAATAAATTTAAATCATATGTTAATACTATCTTTTGTTATGCTAAAATTGAACCTTATTAAAAGAGAATTTGTTATTGGTACCAAATTGTAGCAACCTTGATTTTAATTTTGATCACTTTTAAAAAATATTTCATGTTTAGTAAATTATTTCAATTTCCGTCTTCTTCAATCAATTTCATCACTCATTATTTTCAATCAAGTTCACTCAATTGAAACCATTACTTTCACTTGATTTAAATCATCAATTTGTAAATTCAAATGTTACAAATGATTGGAATATCATTTATTTTCTATTTTTATTACATTTGAATGAATTTTTACTATATTTGATTTTTTTTTCTAAAATGTTAACATCCATAGACTTTTTGTTATTATTAATGAAAAATTTCTTCATTGAAAGGGAATTTGCTCTAACTTTTGGTTTCCTATTTTAGCACTTTTTGCATCTTTCATTTGTAGTAGTTTTTTTTCTTCGATAATTTACTATTTATTGATAAAAAAAAACTATCGATTTCACTAATTACTATATGTTACATTAATTAATTTTTTTTTTTTTATATTTATTAAAAATTATTTGTGACATTTGATTAAAAATTATATATGTATCGATTGAAAATTATCAGTCATATTTATTGAAATAGAGGCATAAATTATTATTTTCTCTCTACTACTAGTCTCCAATTTTTTACTATATACAAAATTTTCACATGATTTTTGTTTGTTTCTTTTTTTATTACTATTTTATTTTTTATTATTATACCTGAAGACTCCCCTATTAAAAAGTAGTATATAATTTTGAAATAGAGAAATTAAAACTGGGAAAGTATATTTGCTATAATTATTTTTCCAGTCCCCCCACTCTGTCCAGTTCCTACTCTCGCTTATTCTCCAGTACAGGGGGCCGGTAATTCTCCTCCCACCTTTTTCCGGGAATCTCCACCGCCATTTTTTCCGATCAAGATCCCGACCATTTCCAGGAGCTTGTGCCGTTGATTCCGAACCTCATGCTTGTTTAACCACTCGCTACACTGAGTTCTTCAATGAGTTCTTCTTCTTCAGGTATGTTTCATTTGAACTCGGTAATTTGATGTCTGTTTTTAGAGGTGGAAGGTGGTAATGGCTTTCGGTTTTTTCTTTTTAGCGAAGCTCGATTTTGGTGCTGTGTGGTTGTTGTTCTGTTTGGTTGAGCTGTACCTTTTTGTTTTTCTGGAATTATTTTGCGAGTTGAAGTTATTTTTGTAATGGATTAGCCATTTGAAGATGCTTAGAACGCGGATTGGCTAGAGCTCTAACAAGGATGTTGCCGTATGGCTGGTTTGTGTATTTGGAGAGAGATTCATGTTTTGGTTCCGATTGTTTAGGGTTTCTGAATTGTTTAGAGAGATTTTTCTGCGTTAATTTTGTGTGTTTATGTCGATCGGGAATTATGCTTAGGCTTGACATTTTGAGAACAGTTTTATTAAATTGTAACTGTATAGTGCGTGTATTTTGGATTTGCAGTTTAGTCTATACTTGACGTGTAGCTTGTGAATAGTTACTTATCAAACTTGGCGTTTCGTTAAGATAATGATCTTTTGAGCTTTCAATTTGATTTTCAGCTTACAATGCAATTCAAATAGTCTTCTCCATTAAGTTTTGCAGTTATCCCTTTTGTCTGATGGGATGTTTGGAATGGGATTTTAATATTTTGGTTCTTGTGTTGAACTCCACAAGTTCAGTTCAGACTTTAAAGTAAACAGAATCATGATCTTCAATGTTTCCTGCAAAAGAATTGCTATAAGCTGGAAAATATTACACTTGAATGCATCTATGGATAGTTTTTGTGATCGGTCTGAAAAATATGGAAGTAGGTGAATTTATAATGGCTGTTATTCGCTTTAAAGCATGCTAAAATGAAGTTATTCCTTTTCCTTTTTTGTTATGTTGACTTTATATTCTGTGGTGTCTTGTCTAAATCTAGAACCCTGTGCTTGAAGGTGGGATTGGCATATTTAATATGCTATAGAACATTTTGCCACGAACTTGGCAAATTAGAATTGGGGATTATTTAGCATACGTCAATGTTCCCCTGGAGGCTAATGGAATGATGGACTGCTTTCATACCATAAGCTATCTGAATGGTAGGTCTGCTTTTTAGTCTATATTTTAGATCTGTTCATTATGTTATTATAATAAAGTGTTTATCTTTGTTTCACTTATCTTTGAAATTCAATCTGGAGTCTTAGTGATCAGGTGACTGAAATGGAGTACGTCTTTCATATCTTACATTATACTTGTTTAAATTACTAATTTATGAGTTTTATGATTTTGTGTTGCAAGTATTGTGATTCCCCAATTGAGTATTTGCTTTTATAAAAAAAATCATATACACGTTGATAATCTATGAACTAGTTGGTTGTTTGGTAGGATTTGATATTCAGTTAATCACGTTTGATGTAATTGTTTTGAAGGAATGTCTTAATCTTTTTTTGCAGTTACCATTCATTCTATTATGATCAATGTTTCAAAGATTTTTTATTTTATTTTATTTTTAATTCTTGGTCACCTTGGGACGAGGTTCAAGGCTTAAACCTCTATGAGAAGGCACGTAGATTTGAAATCTTTACACAATATAATAGTGTATACATATATATATATATACCAATTAGTCAAAGATACATACCAATTATTGTTGAGCTAAGCTCACTTTGGTAGTTTGAACAATAATAGCAATTTGCAGTCTATTCTTCAAAAAACGAAAGATCACATATGCACAGTAGAAGATGTGATCTCAACTTATTACTACTTTTTCCACCTGGGATTAAAAAACTTCGAAAGTAAAAGATTTAAATGATTTCTAGAATCTTCAATAAAGGAAGTGGCAAATGATAGATGTGAATAAACCATCGTGGATTGGTATTGTGGTCAAAAGGGCCTTGGAGAACTAAGAGGGGATGGATTAAATTCATAGTGGCCCCTGCTTAGAAATTAATTTTCTACCAATTTTCTTGACCCCAGATGTAGCAGGGTGAGATGGTTGTCTCGTGAGAATAGTCGAGAAGTCGTAAGCTGTCTTGACACTCGCAGATAAAAAAAAAATGATGATGTAAATATTCTTTGTACTTGTATGTAATCATTGTGTTTGTAATACTTTATCATACACTTCTACGATTTTTTAGAAAATTAGAGACTTTTGCCTCCATCTCAAGGTTTATGCCTTACCTTTTTTAGGATGAATATTCCTAAGGCTATCGTTAACATTTTAATACTTAATTATGATATTGAAGTTGATAAATTGTATAAAATCAATAAATTTCAGCTTTGAGATTGCAAAGCATCTTGTATAGTATTGCACTTAAAAAAGCAATCTGAATATTTCATGGTCATCTCATGTTAACACGTATAATTCCTCAGGATAGTGGCATATGCTGTACTGAATGCTAGTTATTACCTTATTTCAGGTAATCTGTGCCACCGGCGATTACTATTGTTTGTCATCTGGCTTTCCAGTTTTCATGATGGACTTGCCTTACCAACTGTGGTTCAGCATAGTCTTGTTTCTTCCACGAGAGATCAGGCCCAATCACCTAATAGTGTGGTCTTCGATCCTATAGAGATATCACCTGCAATTATCCCACAATACCCGTATCCCAATGAATCTTTGCCTCCAATGTATCCAACTTTTCCCACCAGTTATGAACCAGTTTTGACTGGGAGATGCCCTGTAAATTTCTCTGCTATATCAAATGTTATGGACAAAACAGCATCAGATTGTTCTCAGCCTATGGCAGCACTAGTAGGAAATGTTATTTGTTGTCCACAACTAAGTAGCTTGCTTCATATCTTCCAGGGTTTCTATGGCTTAACTTCTGATCGGTTGGTTTTGCAAGAGGCAGTTGCTAACGATTGCTTTTCAGATATCATTAGCATCTTAGCCAGCAGAGGAGCTAACCAGACAATACCCTCTCTTTGCTCTGTCAGATCTTCAAATCTTACCGGTGGATCATGTCCCGTGACAGATGTTGCAACATTTGAAAAGTCAGTTAATATAAGCAAATTATTGGATGCATGTGATACTGTTGATCCTCTTAAGGAGTGTTGTAGACCAATATGTCAGCCTGCTATCATGGAGGCTGCATTTCAGATATCTGGAAGGGAATTTTCTATGGATACAAATAGTAATGTGGCAGGGGAGCCTAATCATATTGACTCAATAAATGATTGTAAAAGGGTTGTTTATTCGTATATTTCTAGGAAACTCTCCTCAGATGCTGCCAACACTGCATTTCGAATACTATCTGCCTGCAAAGTGAACAAAGGTTTGGTGTTTATCAGTGTTTTCTAATTGATCTTTAACTTTCACTGGAGTACTTACATATATTTATTATTATTTTTGGATGAATACTTACATATATTTATTGGCAAATATGAATTTTGTAATTATGTGAATTCTATTTTATGGGATGTAGAATGTAAGAGGAGCAAAAATTTATGCCTTTTTACACTAGCTAATTGCAATTTTTCTGTTTTTTGGGTAACATGTTTAAACACGATTTTCAAGAACTTTCTTGGGATGAACCATAATGTATTGTCTTTTTTTTTTTGTATTTGCTTTGATCAACTCATGTAATTCAGTTTTGGGCTTTATATAATTATTTCAACTAGTATTTTTTGGCCGTGTCTTTTGTCGCCATTAGATATAGAATTCTTAAATAGTGCCTACCAAACGAAACAAGGAGTTGATTTTCTGCAGCAGAAGCTCCCTTTTCATGGTTGGAACTTTCTACCGGAAATAGGAGGATGGGTTGGGCATCCAATTGCTTATTTTTGTACATCAGTCAGGTGTCTAGTATTAACACATGGAATTCTGTACATTCGAGTGAAGAGTTTAATCTCTTTTGGATTAAACTTAAAAGATATTGGGAAACGTGTGTAATGTGTTTATTAATGCAATATATTGGTTGCACAATTATTTCCTTCATTGGTCTTAAACTCTTGAAGGAACGAAAAAGAAAAGAAAGATGAGCACAATTAGAGCATGAGCCTGTATAATTGTTTCATGGTTGTTTGAGGTAAACGTACATCCCTAAACCAGCATATCATGTGTCTTTGAATTCAGCTGATTGATCTTTTTTTCTCATAATCTTCTTCCCCGTTCTTACCTTTAGAATGGGCTTGTCAAAGTTTAAACTTACCTCTTACCTTCCCTTATTCCTACTCCATACCTTATTTGAAGTGTATATTATCTGTGCAGTTTGTCCATTGGATCTTGAGCAGCCCACAGAAGTAATTAAAGATTGCCGCAATGTTTCTTCTCCTGGTCCTTCATGCTGCAGCTCATTGAATACTTACATTGCGGGAATCCAGAAGCAGATGTTAATTACAAACAAACAAGCTATAATCTGTTCAACAATGTTCGGATCCATGTTACGAAAAGGTGGGGTTATGGCAAATGTTTATAAGCTGTGTGATGTCGACCTGAAAGATTTCAGCATTCAAGGTAATGATGGCACTGCATTGTTAATCTGATTTTTCTCCATTGTCACCATTTTTATCTTATCTAACATTGCAATTTATTTTGTGCATCTGCGTGGCATCTGAAATGCAGCCTATGGACAGCAAGGTTTGCTATTCTTCTCTGTTTCGCACCTTTTTTTCTTTTTATTATAGACTATAGCGATTGATACTCTCTCTCTCTTTATTTATATATATATATATATCGATTAACCTTTGAGTAAAGGCCTGTTCTAGTTGTTTCCATTATTCAGTTCAACTTATTGCACTTTAGCTTTGGCCGGAAATTTGTGATATAGCAGTTAGTTATACGTCCTCCCTTTGATATGCATTACCATATGATTCTCATTCCCCGTTCTTAACTTTGTATCCTATGATCACATCCTTCCTTGAAAATTTTCTTGCTTATCCATCTCAAATATCGTAGAGAGCAGATCAATTTCATAAAAAGGAGAAATTACACCTAGATTGGAAAAGAATGAGATGCAATTAATGAAAGTGCCCTGTAGAAATTACACCACATTGTTCATCATCGGCTGAAGTAATATTTGAGAGATTTAATGTCCCAAATAACTCTGATAGAATCTAAAATATATTTTGTAGTTCTTTTATCCATTGTTCATCATAACAATCAGTAATCCTCCTCGATTTTCTTTCCAACCAAGGATCTATCCTCCGCATTCTTCAACCCTTCTACTTGATATAGAAAGATAACAAACTACAAGATAAACTGAGTGCTAAAGGTACTTGGACCTCTCTCATAGGCCTTTGGTTATCCCTTATCAATCTGTTTGGTATCTGGTAACCTAACTCAGAACACACAGAAACACACACACACACAAGTAATAATAATTTGCAAGATAGATTATAGATAATCAAATAAATCCGTTACAAAGCAAAGAAACGAAATATCCCAAAACATGCAAGAACGTCACAGTAACTGATAACTTACGGCCAATTCGAGAGGGCCGATAATCTCTCCTTCTTGCTGCACTCTTCAGCTGAAATCTCCGATGCTTCTTCCTTCTTCAATCCTTCTATTTAACAGCTCCCCTGGAAATGGTCCCTCCTTCCTTCTGTCCTACTGCGCTTAGTGCACTCCGCGTCCCACCTTCTCTGCTCTATTTTCCTTCCCTGCATCCGTGCGTCTGTCATGATCTTCTTTTGCACCTATTTCCTTATCTTCCCTTTTCCTCTTCATTCATATGTATAATGAATCGGGGGCCTTACACAATCACTTAACCATTGCCTTTTAAGGTGGTGAACCGTGGATTTGAACCAATAGCCTCTTAGCATAATTTCATGACACTTGAGCTATGCTCTTTCCATTTCAATGGAGTTCATTATTTTATTTTATTTTTTTGTATTCGTTATCATGATAAAAAGTTATTGCATTACAAAAAATGTGTTAAAACTAAAAGTTTCTCTTCATTCGTCCCCAAATTTTAGGATGTCTACTTCGGAGCCTGCCTTCAGATTTGGTATTTGACAACTCAACGGGCTTTAGTTTTACCTGTGATTTGACCGACAATATTGCAGCTCCGTGGCCTACGTCGTCCTCAATTTCAACATTGTCTCTTTGCGCGCCTGGTAATTGATAAATAAAGAGACTTATTTTGCTCTGCTCCTAGTTTTAATTAAAAAGCTTGACAAAATTTTTATTAATCGATACGTTTGATGTTGTCTTTGATTTGTATTATATACTTGTACAGAGATGTCATTGCCTGCTCTACCAACATCAGAGACTAAGAGAAATCATGGTGGGTGCCATTGCTGTAGGGAGTTTTTCTTCTGTTTTCTTTATTATATAGTATAATATTCATCGTGATGAGAAGGACAGGATCATAGGATACAATTTAATTCCAAGTTCCAACCATGCTCTACGACAAGCATGTGGAGCTTATTTTGTCTAGCAATCAAACTGGAATGCTCTTGATTTCAGATTTATCTATTTCTCCTCTAGAAATAGTTAATCTTTGAACCTAAGAAAGGATGGGAACTTGAAAAACTAAAAATCAGTATCAAAATGGTTTGGAGAGTAATTCAAAATCAGTATAAAAAACAAAGGATGACGAAAACCAAGGTGAGCTCTCCAACAGCAACATGACATCAACAACATAACAAATTTTCTTCACAGAAAGATGACAAAGATGAGGAGATCTGCTACATAGGGGCGATCTCCCAACCACTTATCCTCCCAAAAATAAGTACAAACCCATCTCCCACTACATACTGAAATCAACTCTGCAAAGGAAGGGAGTACATTTTCCGAGGATTCCTAAAAGTGCATTTGAATCCACCTGACATCCAGTAAAAAAAGAAGATTCAAGGGGAAAACACCTTAACCATTTTGACAACACCCTATCTTGAGCTTTTAAGTTCCCTAATTCAAACCCACCTTGTGTCTCCAAAGGGTGGCACGGTGGTCGAAGGCTTGAGATTTGAAGATGTGCTCCCATCAAGGTCTCAGGGTCGAGACTAACTTGTAACATTAATTTGTAGACACCTCCCGTGTCTCCATTCCTTTGTTGTCTTCCGGTACCTGGCCTAGGGACGTGTATGGCTACCCCGGTTATATTAGAGCAAAGCTTC
This sequence comes from Sechiopsis laciniata, assembly GCA_037833695.1. NCBI lineage: Eukaryota > Viridiplantae > Streptophyta > Magnoliopsida > Cucurbitales > Cucurbitaceae > Sechiopsis > Sechiopsis laciniata. The sequence goes on from JBBMKA010000022.1 coordinate 14,556,396, forward strand.
GATTTCCAAATTTCCAAAAAAAAATTCAAACCCACCCTGTGCATGAGTTTACTGATGATCTTCATGTTTCTCCAAATTCTTACACACCAAATAAGGCTCTAAAAAGAAGAAAATGTAGTTGGAGAGACTCCTCAAAACAAGCTAATTAAGTCTGGAAAATCCCAACCTCACACTCCTTCACACTAGTTCTCTCCCACCTTAACAGGATCACTGTTCAGACCTTGAATATGGCACTTCTATTGATCTTAAGGCGTGACATGTCTTCAGATAAAGCAAGAACGTGATTCAAAATTAAGAAAAACTTCTTCCCTGAACAAAATAAAATAGTATCATCCTTTTATTGGAGATGGAAAGAGTCACCGTATCCTTACTCATTTCAAATCATTCAACACATTTGGACATCATTCTGTTAAAACATCTACTACAGGCAAGAAAGGGGAAAGGGGATCCACTTGTTTTGAACCTCTTGAGACAAGAATCTTACCCTTCGGACTTCCATTTAGAAAGATGGAAAAGTTTGCCGTCCTAACACAGCTCTAGCTCCAAAACTTCCAATTATAAGCCCCTCTTCTCCAGAACTTTATCCTTGAAAGATAATAAGTCTTTTCAAAATCAATCTTATGAGTAATCTCTTCCTACTTGTGCAATCCTCTATGAAAGATAATAAGTCTTTTCAAAATCAATCTTATGAGTAATCTCTTCCAACTTGTGCAATCCTCTATGAAAGATAATAAGTCTTTTCAAAATCAATCTTATGAGTAATCTCTTACTACTTGTGCAATCCTCTATGCCTTCATTGGCAATAAGAACTTAATATCCAAAATTTGTTTATTAGCTAGAAAAGCCCCTTGAGTCTCTGTGATAGTCGAGGGAAGAATTTTCCTTAATCTAAGCAACAATCTTCCCTAATCTGAGCAAGCACCTTAGCAAGAATCTAAGATCAAATCTAAAATCTTTCACCTTCAAAGTCTTATCCTTTCTATAGATAAAATCATAAAACAATAAAGGTTTCATTCCAGGAACTATGCACGGTACCCATCTTATAGAACTCTGAGAAAATCTTATCAAATCGACCTTAGCCAACTCCCAATTAATTTCATTCAGAGAATACCACACTTTTAATTTCATTCAGAGAAAAAGGAGCCTCCAACTCAGCAAACCCAACCTCAGAAATCGGACACTGGTCATTCCCCAACCTCAATGAAAGATGTTAGGAACACCACGGGGCTATAGAGATTTGTGGAAAAAAGAGAGGAATTCATCTTCCACCTCTCTAACTTCCAATGCTTTCTCGCCTTTTTCATTCTCAATAAAACTGATAAATTTTTCGCTCGTCCTATGAAAAAAGGTCGTGTTCCACCCCCCTCTTTAGGCCATATGACCTTCAACTTTTGACTCCAACCACAATTTTTCATCCTGGCCAACTCACCAAACTTCACTTAAAGCGACAACCTCTCCTCTTTAAGCGTGAGGATTACTAAGCTCTTCCTTAGCATCAATGATTTATCAAATTTACTAGTCCAAGGATCCTATATGCATTTGCTAATTAGAGACTGACTAGGATTTAGGTTGAATTTGGTATGCCTTTTTAGGACAGTGAAACAGGTTCTGATGGTATTTGGTTATATTGTCAATTTATTTCGAAACGATTTAATGTGCCATAACCGGTACCGATCTTTTGGCTATTATCAAGTGTAGTATTTGTTCTTGTCAATTTAATAGGCAATGACTGTCTAAGATTTGCTGCTTAGTGCTATGCTAGTAGCTAAGAAACACGGACACGAAATACGGATACGACAGGACATGGACACGTAGACACGCCATTATTAAAAAATGCAGGACACGGTTAAGTCAAGGACACGTAATTGATTATTATTTTTAATAATATACTATTAAAAGATCAAATTCAAAATATTTTAGTTAGTTATAAGCTTACCTTTAATAATCTCAAAATATTTTAGTTTTTTCCTCCTTTTCCTTCCTCCCTTCTATTTTCTCTCTTTTTTTCCTTTTTCCATTTTAGGCCATCTATCTTCGATGGACATCGTCGTCGACGGCCTCCACCAACTCTACCCGTTGTCGTGTTGTCGTGTATCGACCATTTGAAACAAATAATTCTTAAATGGAGTGTCCATCGTGTGTCCATGAAGTATCCAAAATTAAAAATAATAATAATAAAAGAGGACATGGAATTTCGAGTGTCGGCACGTATCTGAAGAGTGTCCAGAAGTATCGGTGTCGGACACCTATTTGACACCGAATACTTTGTCAAAATAGAAGTGTCTGTGCTTCCTAGGCAAGTAGTAGTTCACAATTTGAAGACATGATTTCTTTTCTGTTTGTTGTTAGCTTACATTTGATACTATGGCTGACATGTATGTGTGAAATGATAATATGCAGGCCAGCGTGAGGGAGGATTGGATCTCCAAATGCCAATTTTTTTATTTTTTATTATGATCAGTGCATTTTTGTACTGAGTTAGATTTAGATGGTGATGTTCTATGGTGTTGTTCAATGTTGGGGGCATCTTGGGAATTCTATAGTGGATTTTGTATGTATATTTTGAGTTTGTGTATAGTAGTAGTAGCTCTCTTTTTTTTTGCCCCTTTTTAAAAATCTTCTCTCTTTTCTCTCTCTTCCTCTCTGTTGCATGGTGTAGTGAAAAAGTTGTGTTGCATTTTACAACCGCAGGTTCAAATATAATCAATTTTTGAAGAGCTCAATCTCATCTCTGGTAAATATAGATGTGACCATTTATTTAAAAATTATTTTATTATTATTATTATTTTTTTATATATTTTATTATTGTAGAGTCGGGTGAGTTGTCATGTGAAAATAATAAAACATTTATGGATATGTAAAAGCAATGTATTGTTAGTCAGATTTCTTGGAACTTATAACTTTAGGTAAATAAATTAATGTTTTTGTTACTCGATTTAGTTTTTATTATTAGTCAGATTTCTTCAATTTTTGGAACTTATAATCAAGTTTTGTTTCTTGATTGGAATTGAATTGGTGAACTTAATAAAATAAAATCTTGTACTGAAACAATAATTGCATTAAATGAGACTTGGTATGGATTAAAAATTCACGACTTTTCTTAAAGGAATGTTAACAAAGCTTGTATCTTATCTTTATAAAACAAATGCTAGTAGTTAAAACACTAATTCTTTTGTAAGATATGAAAAGTTCAAATCTTCTTTGAACTGGTTTATGGTTTGTCTATGTGCTTCTTAGATACATTTTTCTAAAAAGTCAGCCTAAAATTAAGGTTTCTTTGTAGACATAAAATTAAGGTATATTTATAGGCATACAGATTTCACTTTTAGTGTTATT
>JBBMKA010000022.1:14559831-14574197 GCA_037833695.1 Sechiopsis laciniata
AAACATGAAAGTCTAGGGACTAAAATTGGACAAACATGAAAGTCTAGGGGCTAAAATTAAACGTTTGAAAGTCAAGGAACCAAAATGAAACTTTGATGAAAGTCTAGGGACCAAAATGATATTTTAACCTAAAAAATAAAAAATAAATAAGAAAGAGAGAGAGAGAGAGAACAGATGTTGCTTTCTTTATGAAAAAATAAACACATATCTCCATCATCTACAACTCAAGGTAGCAGCTAGATCACAATTACTGTTGTCATATCATATTCAGGCACTTTTTGTTCCACCTTCCAACTTCTTCGAGTAGAATTAGTAAATCCATTTTGTATTTTTCAAAAAATAAAATAAGAATCCATTTAATTTTAGATTAAGTTTCCAGTTTTCACTTTCATCACACCACTTAGAAAATTAAAACACCTAACCATTAATGTGGATTTAAGTTTCAGTTTTCACTTCAGCTGCTTTTATAGTCTTTTAAGTTGGGAGATTTTATATAGGATTCATTCTTGTTGGCTGTCAACATAATCTCTAAAACATTTACAAAGTAGGGACGGCAAGTCAAAATAACACGCGCACCTGAAGAAGTGCAGACATGAACATATGGAACGCCTGTGTGTTTTGGTCGATAAGAATTGATAATCGACCGAAGAAGTTCACAACACCGTGCATCTGCACAGAAAAAAATGGTAGAGATTTCAGGGGCTGAAACATGAACCTCAAGCACTTGCAATTAGAAACATAAAATAGATACAACATATGAGGATCATCATGTTTGTTTTCTCAACCTAGTCGCATAAGAGATTACAAAACATGAGAATATATCTTTTTTTACTTCAAATACATTTTATCTTTGAGGAACAAGGAGAGAATATTCAGAAATTATCGTCAATTCAACCTTGATTCTTAAAGTCAACAAAAATAATATTTTTTAGTAATTAGACAAAAAACAAACATTTCCAAAAGAATAAAGCACAATCTAGGAAAATAATAATGTAAACAACAGTATTGCCTCGAATGAAATCCGATTCATGGTTTCCTTAGATAGCATTGTCTATCAAGTTGACAAAGAAGAACATACTAAGGTAATAAACATCAGAATAATGGACAATGATAACTGTAAGATAACCAAACCTAATAGCCCTGTCCCCCCAACCAAGAACAAATAAACAATGATAATAATAAAGATAAGTAAGTAGCTTACCACTCGCAGAAATGACATCCAAAATCCTGGAGGAGATGAGGGAGGACCATATGGATCATTTGGGTCTTGACCGCCATAAGGACCACCCATCCCCATTCCATAACCACCCATTGGACCTCCAAAGCCACTATTATTATACATTCCACCTCCATACATACCAGAAGATCCATTAAGCCCACCATAACCTCCGCTATACATGTTATTCCCGTACATTCCACCGCCGTAAGAAGAACTATACGCCCTAGAACCGTAAAGAGAATTATTCATAGTTGAACCATAAGCTGCATTAAGAAACACAAAAAGTAACCTCAGAACCCAAGGAAGAATATCATATAGAACATGGGAAAACATACACGCGTAATAAAGCGGACGAAAATTGTAAATCATAACCTCCTCCATAGCTGGTATTTCCATAGTTTTGATCCCAAGGTCTTGATGGAACAGGCCTGCCAAGTGAGTTCCTATTAACAGCGGCATTCGTATCAGAACTAGAGACGATTTCGCCAGGTCTTGCAGTCCCAGAAGCCTCTACTACATCACTTGTATTGCCAGCCGATGGGGGTTTAAATGGAGCTGGACCTGACGATCCCCCTGCTCTTTCCCAAGGTTTTGGAGGAGGATTAGAAGCTGCAATAATGGAAAGAACGGCCATTATAAATAAGCAAAGTGAAAATAGAAGGAACTATTAAAGCAAGCATCATTTGGAGATCATCCAACAGAAAAGAAATTAACTGACAAGGAAAGAAACAAATGCCATTAGCAGAGCAATATAACTTTACTCCTCTTAGTGCGTACAACATGATTGATTCACATCATAATTTCAAAATCTAAAATCCAAGGGGGACATATCAACACTAGACATCAATCATTGAGGATCCCACGTTAAAACTTCATAGAAATGTGAGTTACTTCTCTAGTCATCGATTGGTTTTTATGAAATATTTTATAAAACCCAATTAAACCAAACAAGTATTCGGTCCATATGCAAAAATTGAAATCCGACCCACGAGGCAGGTAGATAGGTGAGTCACTTCTCTCATCATCAATTAATTTTGAGAACCCATGTTATCTCATACCTCCAATTCCATCTTTTTACAAATTCAACGGTACTCTTACTCTGGCTGAACACAATCTAGCAGAACATAATTCGTTCGTCCATCAAAATCAAACACCTTCTTGAACGCCATGGAAATACAAACCAACAAGAAAATCAAACCCCACAACAAACGAAGGGATTCAAGGAAAGAATAATCTTAACTAAGGTTTTATCGCCCACGAAGAAAAGGGTATGCAATTAAAACGCCGGAGTCATCATCGAGAACCCAATTAATCGTAAGTAGGCCATCGAATATCAAAACCCACATTACAATCAACAAGGAATCAAGAATTGAAGCAGAGAAAACCACAATTGATATAGTTGAAACGATGATGAACAGAAAACGAAGAGGGGATGAATTTGGCAAACCTGCAGGCTGAGGAGGCTTAGAATCCATGGAAATTGCAGAGAAATTGCATCAGAAATTGGGAGAGAATATAGTTGAGGATCAGGAACAGCAAAATGGAAAGTGTCAGATTTTATGCCAAAAATTTGTTGCCAAGAAGGATCCATGTTCGAGTCGGTCTCGGCCTTCGTGGAAAGCGTCGTTTATTCGTCATTTCAACTTTTAGATTTTTAAATGTTAAATATAGAAAATATCCCGGATTATCTGTCAAGAAATATGCATCAATTTTTAAAAAGTTTATTTTATTTATTTTATTTTTTGACAATGTTTATAAATATTCTTCAACAAAATAATAATAACAAATTACCCTATCATTACATTGAATGAAAACCGTTAAAATTTTAAGTCAAATTAATATATTTATTTTCTTCTTTTTCTTTTCTTTAAAAAAAGTAATATATTTATTTTTTTCTTTTTCTTTATTATATTTACGTCTTTATAATCTTTTGCCTTTTGTTTTTTATGCATAAAAAGACCCTTCATATTAACTTTAATCGGCTAGTATTTTTCGGTTGATTGTACGCTTAGTTGTGACTTAGATTAAAAATTCAAATTTAATATTATATTAACAATTTATAAGAACCGAATGGATCGGTGGCGCGATTGGCTATCTGGTTTGGTGTTAATTCATTTTCACTTCACGGTCACAAGTTCAATCCCTAGAATTGGTATTTGTAATCCATTTCCTCCAACTTGTACTAAAAAAAAACAATTTATAAGAAAAAATAACTATTAAAGAAATTTCATAATTACAAGTGAGTTATAAATTGTATCTTGATGAACAATAAATATGAATTTAGAAGCAATGGGTGTCATTGAAAATCTATTCCTACATCCTAAAGCTTGATATTAAATTCAAACATTTAGGTAGCTTTTTTAAAACATGGTAGCTAAATTATTTAAACGATGTCAAGTTAGAAATTGATTACACAAAGTAAAGAATGATAAATTATTATTTAACTTTTTAAGAAGGGAACAAATACCAATTTGAACCTACTCATTTAAATTTTTAAACTCATTTCAACTGTGATTTAGTTTTTTTTTTTTTTTTTTTCTTTCATCTTTCAAATTTCGTATTTTGAATTTTTAGAGTTTATTTGATCAAAAGATCGAGTCTTTTATTCAAAATTTAATTGTAAGAATATTTTTTAATATTTATCGAAGTTTAAGTATATTTTTATAACTTTTTAAATTTTTATTTTTTTGGGAGTATAACTTTTCAAAATTAAGGGTACCTTTTAAACAAATAAAAGTTATATTCATGTCCCTGATACATATTCATATCACACCCTCATTACCCGAAGAAATATTTTGACAAATAGTTAAGAGATTTTAAAAAACAAAAAAAATATGAATTCAATCATCACCTCCTATAAATTAATTTCTTACACATTTTTTTTGACATTCACATGTAAGTTAGGTGTTATATATATGTAAGAAATATATATATATATATATATATATATATAAACATTAACAGAAAAATGAACCACCATCGTGATCGGTAAGATGATCCATGTGCTCTCCAAAATTGACTATTTTACATTATATTTTCCTTGTCCAAATATCAGAGCTAACAATACCAAGCTTTATTTAGAACTTATATTACAGAGAGAAAAAAAGTAACACATTGAATAAAAAGAAATTTCTATCACCTCTTGACTAATGAAAATATGCTTATAAAAAGTACAGGAACTGGGCATTTTGAAACAGGATGCTTTCATTCCCCCACGGCTTACTTCCTAGTTTATCATTTACAAACCTAAACATATAGGTAGAACTTATTCCCCCCCTCCTACATTATCTAATCTCCTAGCACAAAACAACACGATAGTACTTGCGTGGCGCGGCTTTGAGCTGCAACCGTGATTCGACTGAAATATTGGTGTGCTTTACAGAGCCTTGGGAGACCTGAAAACCGAGAACCGTGATGTTCTCAAGCTTGGCAGCATGATCGAACTTCCTTTTGTAGTGACATGTTGGTTGAATTTATCAATCACTTGAGGGATTCAATGTTCTTGCTATGAACCTCCTGATAGGAAGCATGTGCTGCTGCCAGAACTCCCGACTGCACACACGATATCACGGACGAGAAACTTCACGTTTCTGCTGTCGATTTCATCCATCACTTCGAGACATTCCTGCAAGTCTGAATTGCTTACTAGCAGTACCCATTCGTTTTCGTCGTCTAGGTACTTGAGCTGAAATGTCCCTTGGCATAGTTTGAATCTCTTGCCAACTTCTTCGTAGAGTTGGAGATATCCTAAAGAAGGATCAAACTTGAATCGAACTATGTCTTCTTTGTATGAAGCCTTTACAACAATCTTGGAATCGCTGTCAACAGAGCCAACTTTTTCTTGCACGTGCTTTTTCTCAACGCTTTGAGAGCTGGATGAACTTCCATGGATCAATAAGCCAGAGCCGTTCGATGAGTCTGTCGTGGTCGAAGCAGTTGGTTGGTTATGTTCGTTCATTCCATCGTCCCCTAGCAACACGGTACCCACTTCATCAGCAACTGCAACAAAAGAGCTTGAGCTCTTGGCCATAAATTGGCCATCAGCATTGCCTGATCTTAAATCATTCCTAACAAAATCCAAATTGTTACTTTTTTTAGCAATAGTAGAAACTGAGGCATTCTCTGGGACATCCCAACTCATCATATCCAGGTCAGCAAGCTGACATGACACAACATCTACCCCAGTGGACTTCGAACCGTCACTACAATCAACCTGGCAAAAGCCGGGTTCCTTTCCCGGAATGAGAACACTCCTTGGAAAAATTCTCTGGGGCATAGCAACGAAAGACTCGTCCATTTCCGATTTCATGGCAGAATGTTGAGTGCTGAAAGGGAGAGGATGAACTGGATTTACATCCTGAAGGAACGGCTCGAAGTTTCTTATGGATGGATTACTATCAGAGAAGAGTAGATTGTTTTGTCCATTGAGTTCATGCATAAGAGAGCCGGCCATAAAACCCCCTCCTGTATTTGGGACAAACTTCAGTCCACCCTCCATTCCCTTGACAGAATCGATAACTGTTTGAATTTTCCTCAACGAACGGTTTACCTTATTTATTTTACGAGATGGCCACCTCAAAATCCCATGCTGTCTGCATATTCTTTTCAGCGTTGTTGGACAAACTGAAAGGGCCAAAAGAAGAAACTAATAAATCCATTGAAAAAGTGGAACCAACTGGTAGAATGAATATATGGAAATGAATTTTTTCTTACAAAATCAGAACACCAGTTAAGTGAAACATATAAAGTTTCTTCTAAATCCTAATGATGACTATGCTTTATGGGGGTGTTGACATTAGTAGAGATTATTGAAGTTCCTTCCAATTCCTTCTCTTCTCTTCCTCGATCTGTTTTTTTTTTTAAACCAGGAAATCGGAACTTCGCTCCACTATACACAAGGTAACCACGGCCGTCCCCAGGTCAGGCACCAGGAGACATCAAAGAAATAAAGACACGAGAGGTGTCTACAAATTAATGTCATAGGTGAGTCTCGAACCTTGGACCGTGAAGGGAGCACACCTTCAAAGCCTAAGCCTTTGACCACCGTGCCACCCCTTGGGGACTCTCTTCCTCAATCTTATTGAACAATTAGAGGCATTAGGGGCGCAATACTGGACCCTAGACCCATTCCCAAACATATGGCTAAATCCATTAATGATCAATGGGGATGGGGATATATGTGATTGAATGTTGCAAATTTTAATTCTAATGGATTTTGTTTTATATGTAGAGGACAACTTTTTTTTTTTAAACAAGGGTAACCACGCCTGTCCCTAGGCCAAGCACCAAAAGACATCAAGGAATGGAGACACAGGAGGTGCCTACAAATTATTGTCACAGGTGAGTCTCGAACCTGAGACCTTGAGAGGAGCATACCTTCAAAGCCCAAACCTTCAACCACTGTACCACCCCTTGGGGACCACGGGACTAAACTCTCATCTTCGAAAGCAGAGGAGTTTCACAATTAATGGCCAAAATATATAAATGTAACTAGCACCTTCTGTTACTAAACTAGTTTGTTGCCATCAAGAGGATTTACACCTTACACATTTTCTAAATCTGGAGAGCATCTACCTTAATCCTAGGCAGTAGGCCCCAACCAACAACTAGAGTAAGTAAACATCGAAAATTTTAAACCACCTTTTCTGGCTTTTCCCTATTAGTACAGAGACATCAGTGTTCTCTAAGGGAAACTTTTGGATTGTATATAGTTCAAACTCAAGTATTTGTGGTTGGAAAGAAACTAGAACCATTTTTTTTTATCAATGGAAGTCGTGAGAGGAGGTTTCAGATTAATGGATATCTACATCTCTAGTTGATACTCCCAAACTCTTCTTCAACTTTTGTTTTTTGATAACCACGAGTCAGAACTTTGCCCCGCTACATACCTAGGGGCACACGTGCTTATCCCAAGGTCCGGACCCAGTACAATAAGAAATTTTACAACTAAGCTCACAATGGGTTTAGAACCTGGGAAGCTGAGATCACGGAGACCCCAAACTTCTCCCAAACTCTTCTATTGTTATCAAATGCCCATTGTTTTTATCACCAGTAGCTGGGATCATTTTTTTTAGTTCTGTTCTCTGTTCTATTGTCCGGCATTTGTTGACCATTGGATTTTTTGGGGGGGCTTTTTTTTCTATATTTTGATTAATTTTTAATGAAATATGGTTGTTTATTAAAAATAATAATAATCTGCAGCTCACCACCAATGCTCTTTGCTGCATCCTTGAGACTCCCAGAAAAATGTTGTTGTAGGACACTCAAGCTCACGTTTCTTTCAGATGCGCTACGTTTTTTCTCCCCCTGCCTCCGTGATCCATTAGGCATCTGTAAATAAGGTGCATAAGAAATTGTTATAGATCAATCTATTACCTGTTCATAAATGTGCACCAACAATTGAAGGAAAAAAGTTAAGAAAATTTTGCCCATTAATTAAAATATACTGGTTATCTGCCCAAATGGAAAACGCATTACACAACATGTAAGACACATCAAAACAAGGCGCAGCCATCATGGCTGAGCCATGCGCTGGTTAAACTTAAAATCCAATTCACAGATGGCACTTCAATGAAAAAGGGAATGCAGGAAGCTACAATATACTCCTTACCTAGATAATGCTACCCATCTCAATATCTGTATTTTATAATAAGATTTTAAAATGCATATTGCTTCTTCAGCTTACTACATTGCTATACTCTAACAGTACAAGAAACAGTTATACTAGAAACAACCAAAGAGTAAACAGACCAGAGATTGGTAACCTATAAATTGAGTGATTTCCACACCTCTTCCACCCAGAGGAACCTAACACTAAAAAAGAACTGTACAGATAGAGATGATCCAGAATTTAGCAACGCATTCATCAGATAACATCACCAAGACGGATATGCCATACACCTTCACCCTTTTGTATAGGACTAGTGCAATAATTGGACAGGCGTTTTGTGATAGGTCCAATTATAGATACAACAAGACTCAACGTGCACGTCTGATGCCTTCTTCTTTATTTAACACCATCCACTCATTTGCACTAATCCCAATTGATCATCAAACCTGGATACATTCCTCTTTAGAATGGTCTAAAGTCTTAACAGATCTGGGAAGACCCCATTCTATTAGCTGTTGCAAATTAATTCATTATTTATGTAGAAGAGATTTCAAACACTTTTATGCAATTAAATAAACGACTGTATGCCTCCTTTAAAAAGCAATTGATACCATAAAAAATGAAAGATTGAAATGATAGGATGAGATGATCAATAAGGGAAAGGCAAAATGGCTAGACAAGAGAAACAATGAGTAAGAAATGAAATAACCTGCTTCTTAAGACATTCTGTTTGAGCTCCATCATTTATTGAGTTAGATACCCTTGTTTCACTGTCTGTTACGGTGGATTGTGAGTTTCTCCTTGATGTAGTGGCAGACGTCCCTATTACCCCACCCTGAAATCCAGTAACGGGATCCTTGACCCCTATTAATTCTTCCTTTGAAACTGTCCTCAAAGTCCTGCACATTCTTTGCATGGTAAGAGATAGATTGTTTAGCAGAAGTTGTTGTTCTGAGCTTCCTTTCATACTGATGGGTAGAAAGAATTCTAGTATATAATCATCGTCGCCAGTGTACATGCTTCTCAGCCTGATTGCAACGGCAGCATTCAAACGGAACTTGCGTGCATGATGGACCAACGGATATTTATTAATATCATATGCCTTCACATCGGGATAAAAGAAAGGATGATTAGATTGAAGAGCTTTCCCGGCTATCCCTTGCCCTTCTTCAAGATGATGCTCCAAACACGCATGCACAAATCCTTGAGTTGATTTGTCATTCACATAACACGCTGTTTCCTCAATACATAATACAAATTTCTCATTTGCGTTAATGGTGTTCTCCTTAACACGAACTCTTGAAGCCTCATCAACAACATCCAAGGAATAACAACAAGGAATCCAGGTTAGTGCCAGCGGTAGCCTATGTGCATGACATACAGCACGTAGCACGTTCATTATCTCTGCCAATGCAGCTCTCTGGTTCTTCTTTAAGCACTGTAACAAATGTTCCATTGATATAACTAAAGCAGTAAAAATGTCGAATTACCGGAAGACATAAAAATGAGACCACTACTATTGTCGTACAGAAAATTAAAACAATAGAAGCATATATATATATATCTCTTTTTTTGCTTGTTTCTTTAACCAACAAATAATATTGAAGCAAAATAGTACCTGCGAATAAAGTCGAGGAGGTGCAACAGTGCTCAAGCTAACAGTCTGCAACGTTCATGATCCAAAGAGATGTCAACAATAAGGTCAGTGAATCCTTACGATACAATTATTCATACAGCTCAGAAAAAGTGGACCGCAAGAAAAATATCACCAGACAACCGAAAATTCCATAATAGGAAAAAAAAAGGCTAAAAAAAAACTCCCTTAAAACACTCTCAACCTAAAACATGAATACCATTCGCTCCCTCCTGGGGTTTTTACCACCGGCGACACGGTCCTCATCCTTCACCGGCGCCAACCCTCTCTCTGCTCACCGACGGAACCTTCCAATCACTGCTCACATCCCGCTCCTCCAGCTCCATTTTCATTGCCGAGTCTCTCCATCGTCATCTCAAATGTTGGTTCTCCTTCGGCAATATTCCTCACCTTTCTCTGCCCTATATCCACACCTAGTCTCTCTCTATCCTCTTTCTTCGATGCAGCTCCTATGACAAAAGGTAGGAATGTTTCTCTCCATAGACAATGTAATGTCATTCACTCTTCTCCCCCTCCCAAAAGCCCCAACCCTGATCCCATTGCTAACATTTCACTCTCAATTACTACCTTTCCTCTACACATTTACTACGACGCCACTACACCATCGACGCAGACCACACCTCTGGCGAGTTGTCCTCCTTTGGAGTTAAAGTTTCAACACACTCTCTCAAGTTACACGCCACAGGTTTCTTTCATTACGCCATTCTCCACCTCCATCAACACATCTTTCTTTTTCTTCTCCATCGGCATGCCATCCAACTAAGCTTCGTTTTTTCTTTTTCTCCACTGTTGGTCCGACACCATTGACAAGCAAAGGATTATCATCTAAATTTTCTGACATTTATCTAGCGGCCCATCATCGAAGACCCTAGGGCTTCATCTTTCTTCAACGAGAAATAATCCAGCATTTTTTACTCGAGGGCATTTACTCAAGGAATTCTTCTCCAACGACATCGGCACACAAGCCTTATCCAATCTCTCTGCTTCATTAGTGATAGGCTTGTAATTTTCGGTTTTCATATCTATTGACGTCATATGCATCAGATGTAAGATACCAAAAGAAATTTAACCAGTAGCAGGAAAATTTGTCAAAATAAAGAAACCACGTGATCAAAACTTAAAACACACTACTGCTCCACATGATACTTATTAATGAAAATTTAAAAGGAAATATATATATTAAAGGCAAAAAAACAGTTCTTACTATCAAGGTAATGTATGTCAAACCCAAATAGAATAATTATAAAGCAAAAATTGGTCATTTCCATTCAGTTCAACAGGAAGGATGGTACAACTCTTAGTCTTGACCACCAAGAAGTTAACTAAAAATAGGCAGAAATGAGATCATTTGTAACATTTTTTTTATCAGGAAGATGTAAACTAGTGCATAAAGAGAACTAACCTCAAGAGCTTGGGAAACAATGTCGATCTCTGCATCAAAATTGAGCTTTTCTTTTGTAGTAACAACTTCAAGTACAGCACAGCATGACTTCTCAAGTTCATTATTGAATACAGGTACGGCAACCGATCCACAAACTTCATGACCGATTGCATGTTCCATTCTCAGATACTCATGATCACAGTAATATCTAACATTTGATGTCCATTCTGGAAGTTTGGACGTGAAAACACGGCCAGGAAGCCCAAGGAGAGAACCCAATTTTCCTTCTGCTGAGAAAGTAAATGACCTTGACACTTCACGGTACCCTGTGAACATTTGATCAAGCAAATATGGCTGCTCGCTGGTGCTCAAGAAGAATTGGTTCCCATGCCTCACAGGAACCCAGACTTGAGCTAAAATACCTCCGGGCGAAGACTCTTTAAACAAAGACAATGCCCTCAGCATTCTCTCGTCAAGTGACCAACCAAGCGGCCGAGAGATCAGACAGCTATCCATGCCCAGCGGGACACCATTTGATTGTGAACCTGTTTTGTTTGCGCTATCCAAAACATCGGATTCCCCAAATCCGGTGTCTGGTTGCTGAAACATCACCTTGTCCCCACAAGTGAAAGGGCCCCCATGTTCATTCAAAGGGAATCCTTCATGGTTCCCCTCATCCGGATAAGTCAAGCCCTCCATAGAACCACAAGTACTCGTTGGCGGTATCGACGAAAGGCCACAAGACGAGAAAATATGGTCAATGGTTGCACAGTTATTGCCCCAACCCGCATAAGAATCAAAATTCATCAGCTCAGAGAAGCTGTGAATCACATCTTCAGGACTCAAACTCCTCATTCCAGCATCAGTAGAAGCCATAGTTTCAGCCTGAGCTCTCAAAGGCCCCCAATACCCCATCCCCTCCTCCTTGAACAAAAAGGGGTTTGCCATATTAGCTAATCAATATCAATTTCACAAATCAAATGGCAAAACAGATGCTACAATTCAATCCAACAACAGCAGCCAAAACAAACACTCTTAACCTTGTTGTCCTGTTCCACCATTACAAAGTCAAGAAAACCCTCCATTATATCCTCCCAAAAGTCCCCCACGCCCTAAAATTAACCGCCAATCACACAATTACAAAACAACACTTTTATAAAGATTCCCCAAATAAAAACAAAAACATAAATGCCATAAATCAAATGAACAACAATTCCACGGCACCAACACCCTTATCTCAAATCAACAGAATCGAGGAAAAATGGAAGTTTAATACAATATCAGAGCATTCAAGAAGATGATGGAAGCGACCAAAAATCACTGACGAAACCGGACATGGATGTGAGTTAAGAGCAAATATAAATAAACTGGGGAGAGTCGGTTACCATCGGAGAAATCGCCGAAACCCCACGAATCTTAGCAGAAACGCACAGAATTCCATGAATTAGAGATAGAAATTGAGAACATGGGGGGGGGGAACTTGCGGCGTAGACAATTGAATCAGAGAGATTTCTCTTGAAATTGGGTTTTACCGAAAACAAAAGGATTTGTCGCCATTGAAGCCGCTTTTGGGCTACAATTATATAGTTTAAGAGAAGCTTTTTAGAGCTCTACTGATTTGCAGAGATTGAGAAAATGAGGGAAAATTGGGAAAGCAATATCAGAAGCTTTTTCTTTGCCTTTCAGCTTCTTTTTTCTGATCCATCGAAATTGTGGAATGTCTGATGCATGTGGAAATTACAACTATGTCCTCTCACTACCCATCGTTTTCATTCCCCTTTTTCCAACTGTTTTTGTGTAGCCCTAATTTGGCAACTTCCACAATGACTGTTGTCTAATATGAGAGTGGTATTATCAAAAGGGTTGGTGATGCATTGATTTCATTATTTTGTGATAATTTAGTTCAATTCATTTATCGAAGAGTACTAATACTATTTATATAGAGTTTGTAGTTTTGTTCCCTCAATTTGTTTTTTTAAAAAAAGTAAACCCTTAATTATGCTTTCAAGACCCAAAAATGATTCTCTTGAATTAAACTTTAAAAGAAATGAAAAAAGAAATTAGGTGGGAGTTTACATTTTCTATATATATACATATGGGTGTGTGTATTAGTGTTTCGGTCATCTTATTAAAATTGAGTTAAGTTTATGGGACAATAGTTTAATTTTAAGGAAATTGATGTATCTAAACAATTTTAATTATAGCACTTTTTAAAAATATTTATCTATAGCAGATTTTTCGAGTAAATGAAAGCTAAATGCCAATTTTCAAGATGAAATCCATGAGTGTTGAACTGGATTACTACCAAACAATGAAACCAACACGCCATCAACTCTTTCGTAGAATTTTTGTGCTTTTATCGAACACAAGCATATGAAGACGTCACGTGTTCTAACTCATGCGTTCACCTTTATTATTATAACTTATATTATGATGACGATTGAACTATTTTTAACAGATCTCTACATTTATATGATATTGTTAGCCTGTAATAAATATATTCATGGTTTTGGAGGGGTATCCTTTGGGGAAGAGACTAGCAAATTAGACATTGAGGATTCAGATTGGGAACGACATGAACACTATAGTTTTTTAACATCCATCAATTTTGCGGTCACATGCATTTTCTACTCTAGATTTAACAGTGTAGGATTCAAACACGTTCTCTTCATTATTTTCGTTTTTTGAGTAGAGATATTTCTCGTTGCAGTCCAACCAACATTCATATTTTTTTCATACAATTTTTTCATTCTAAAATAAAAATGGCAAAATATAAATACACTTTCTCCTTCAGTCATGCCATTTTTTTTCTTCAAAATATTAATATGAGCTAAACTTGTGAAAAACCAAAATGATGTTGTTTTCTTTAACGACCAAAATGATATTATTAAGGTCGGTAGTGTATTAACTTGATTAATTAATTGTAATCAAATTCAACTCTACCATTACAGATACGGATTTAAATCTTGAATATCAGTATTTAGTTCTCACTTTACTTTACAACAATAGTACCATTTATATAAGATTTATGGTTTCTCTTTGCTCTACTATACTCAAGATTAATCACGTTCGTTTCTATGTCAGACATTGAAAAATACTAAATGTATCTACAAATTAATGTCACATGTGAGTCTTAAATCTAGAATCTTGGGATAAGTACACTTTCAAAATTCAAGTATTTAACTACTTGTGTCTCCTATTTGAGACTCTCATTAACCATTATTATTTTTCAAGTTTTATTAAAGAATAATTTTGATTTTTTAAACCGTAAAAACTAATTAATTTATAAAATTATTTAAATTCAATAATATTTAGAGGGACTCGAAACCGTAATTATGTTTGGTTGCAACTAAATTACAATTTCTTTAAATTTATAATTTGCAGTTAAAACAGTGAAGATACTTTGAAAGGAGAAGTCAGGGGCAAGAGAGTCATTTCGAGAAGAGGTGAAAGTGGAGAGTAGAGATGTCCACGGGGCGGGGCGGGGGGGGGGGGGGGGGTT
>JBBMKA010000022.1:14574297-14621104 GCA_037833695.1 Sechiopsis laciniata
TATATGGAAACATTACAAATATGGAATACAATCAATATGGAATAGAATCCATAAGGAAAACAATTAAGAGAAATATTTTACCAAATATTTATGCTACAATTAATACATACATTCCTAAATAGAAATTCCAACAACAGTTGAAGAACTTACTGTTTGATGGCAAGAACAAAGCAAACGACAATAAAAATAGATTGGATGAAGATCTTGAAGAACCACTAACAGATAACACCCTCGAACAAACAAAATGAAGTAGGTTGCACCGTTTAATTGCGGCGGTTAGGGTTCCGATTGTAGTAAGGGTGGCGGCTAGGGTTTAAGGAAATATAAGGGTTTTGGCTCAGATACCATGTTGAATTATGTTAAACCACCAATCAATCCAAAAGCCTAAGCAGATGGATTGGGGCAAATTTAATTATATCAACCAACACTTCCTTCAAACCTCTGTATTCTCATTTTATTAAACCCTAGAAAATCCAAAATCTCACTACCAATCTTCTACCCTCTTTTCAAAACTTCTTTTCTCTAAAAAATCCTTCAAATGAATTTTTTCTTCATTCTCCTTTCTCAGCTGGCCCTGACATCTCCTTTTCCAGCTGGCCTGGCATCTCCTTTCCCAAATTGGCCCTGACCAGCATTCCCAAATTGGCCCTGACTAACATTCCAAAATTGGCCCTGGCAGCACTCATCTAAATTGGACCTGGCAGCACTCATCATCCCAATTCACATCATCATCTCAATTGGCGCATCATCATCACAATGACCAACTCTGATAAATTTAACTTTAAGCTTGGCTTGTATTCAATATACAATCCAACTTGAGGGGGAGAGTTGGTTTATGTTATTTTTAGTATAATTGTATTTTTACATTTTTTTAATTATTTATTCCTTTTAGGATTAGACTAAATATTATTTTCTCTTTTCCTTTTATAACTAGGTAGAATCTTTTTCTTTTATGATTAGGTCATCTTTTCCTTTTATGATTAGATATTATATTTTTCTTTTATAATTAGGCCATCTCTTGTACTCTATTTAAACTCACTATTGAGTTCATTATTAAATGAAGAATTGAGAGAATTTGAATTCAATCTTTCAACACAAACGTTTAACACCACCCACATATTTACACTAATCATAGTTGATCGTCAAAACTGGATCCATTCCCCTTTAAAATGGTCTAAACAGATCCCACGAGGACCCAACACAATTAGCTGTTGCAAACTATTTAAGCAGAGGAGACATTTTTATGCAATTTGCAAACTATTTAAGTAGAGGAGACATTTTTTTGCAATTAAAAAAAACAACCGTATGCCTTCTTTAGAAGGAAATTGATACCATAAAAATAAGAAAGATTGAAATGATAGAATGAGATGAATAATAACGAAAGGCAAAATTGCATGAACATAAGAAACAATTGAACAACACACATGATCACAAAAATAAAATAACCTGCTTTTCAGAGCGTCCTGCTTCAGTTCCATCATTTATTGAGTTTGATACTCTCGTTTCACTGTCTGTTACCGTGGATTGTGAGTTTCTCCTTGATTTAGTTTCAGAATTCCCAATTAATCCACCCTGAAATCCAGCAACAGGATCGTTGACCCCTATTAATTCTTCCTTTGTAACTGTCCTCAAACTCCTACACATTCTTTGCATGGTAACAGAGAGATTATTTAACAAAAGTTGTTGTTCCGAGCTTCCTTTCATATTGGCAGGTAGAAAAAATTCTAGTATATAATCATCGTCACCAGTGTACATGCTTCTCAGCCTGATTGCAACTGCAGCATTCAAACCAAACTTGCGTGCATGATGAACCAATGGATATTTATTAATATCATATGTCTTCACATCAGGATAAAAGAAAGGATGATTTGATTGAAGAGCTTTCCCAGCTATCCCTTGCCCTTCTTCAAGATGATGCTCCAAACACGCATGCACAAATCCTAGAGCTACTTTGTCATTCACATAACACGCTGTTTCCTCAATACATAATACAGATTTCTCCTTTGAGCTAATATCGTTCTCCTTAACACGAACTCTTGCAGCCCCATCAACCGCATCCAAAGAATAACAACAAGGAATCCAGGTTAGCGCCAGAGGTAGTCTATGTGCATGGCATACAGCACGTAGCACGTCCACTATCTCTGCCAATGCAGCTCTCTGGTTCACCTTCAAGCACTGTAACAATATTACACTGATATTTTTTTTTTTTTTTTGAGACATCGAAGGAATGGAGACATGGGAGGTGTCATAGGTGAGTTTCGAACCTGGGACCTTGAGGGGAGCACACCTTCAAAGCCCAAGCCTTCAACCACTGTGCCACCCCTTGGGATAGGATATAACTAAAGCAGAAAAGATGGAGAATTAAAACATAAATAATAAATAAGAAGAAGACTATAAACTCTATGTTATTAAAATATATCCAAAAAAAAAAATTAAAGACAAAAATGAAACCACTAATATTGTCATGCAAATTATCCAAGTGTTCAAAAAAAAAAGTGCAGAGAAACCAACAAGTAATATTGCAACAAAATAATACCTGAGGATAAAGTCGAGGAGGTGCAACAGTGCTCAAGGTAACAGTCTGCAATAATCATGGTCCAAAAGATGTCAAAAATATGGTCAATAGATCCTTATGATATGATTATTCATAAAGCTAAAAAAAATTAGCTGCAAGAAAAATAACATTAGACAACAGAAATTTCCGTAGAAGATTAATTATTAAAATTGACTGCATCAATTACTGCTTGTGTTGCATACCAAACCTATGCCAAACCTATCAATACCAAACCTATGCTTACTGGCATATAGGCATCACATTTAAGATACTGGAAGAAACTTTAACCAGTAGTAGGAAATTTTGTCAAAAAAAAGAGAAAAGGAACCAAGTGATCAAAACTTAAAACACAACTATTCTACATGATATTTATCAATAAAAATATTTTTTTTAAAATTTAAAAAAAACAAAAGCCAAAAAACAGTTCTTATTACCGTGGGATGTATGTCAAAACCCTAATAGAATGCTTAGAAATAAAAAATTTGGAAGGATGGTGCAACTCTATAGTCTTCACCACCAAGAAGTTAACTTCAATTAAACAGAAAGTACATCATTTGTAACCATTTTAAATCAGGAAGTTACTAGGTCCTAAAGAGAACTAACCTCTAAAGCTCGGGAAACAATGTCGATCTCTGCATCAAAATTAGGCTTCTCCTTTGTAGTAACAACTTCAAGTACGGCACAGCATGACTTTTCAAGTTCATCATTGAATATTGGTAAGGCAATCGATCCATAAACATCATGACCAATTGCATGTTCCATTCTCAGATACTCGTTCTCGCTGTAATATCTAACATTTGACGTCCATTCTGGAAGTTTGGTGGTGAAAACACGACCAGGAAGCCCAAGGAAAGAACCCAGTTTTTCTTCAGCCGAGAATGTAAATGACCTTGACACTTCGCGGTACCCTGTGAGCATTTGATCAAGCAAATATGGCTGCTCGCTGGTGCTCAAGAAGAATTGGTCTCCTTGCTTCATAGGAACCCAGACTTGAGCCAAAATACCTTCAGGTGAAAACTCTTTAAACAAAGACAATGCCCTCAGCATTTTCTCATTAAGTGACCAACCAAGTGGCCTAGACAACAGACTGCTATCCATGTCTAGAAGGACATCATTTGATTTCAAACCTGCTTTGTTTGCATTGTCCAAAACATTAGATACCTCATATCCAGTGTCTGGCTGCTGAAACATCAACTTGTCCCCACAATTGAAAGAATTCGCCATGGAAATAGAAGCTCCACCATTTTCATACAGAGGGAATCCTTCATGGCTCCCTCCTTCTGGAAAAGTCAAGCACTCCATAGAACCGTTCGACGAAAACCCACAAGACGAAAAAATCTGATCAATTGTTGCACAATTGTTGCCCCACCCCGCATAAGAATCAAAATTCATCAGCTCAGAGAAGCTGTGGATCATATCTTCGGGACTCAAAAACCTCATTCCAAGGTCAGCAGAAGCCATAGTTTCAGCCTGAGTCCTCGAAGGCCCCAAATACCCAACCCCTTCCTCCTTGGACGAAAAGCGGTTTTCCATATTCGTTAATCAATATCAATTTCAAAAACCAAATATCAAACTAATGCTACAATTCCATCCAACGACATCGCCCAAAACTAATACTCCTAACCTTACTATCCTTCCTACCCATTATAAAGTTGAGAAAAACATCCATTATAACCCTACACTACAAGTACCCAAAACCCAAAACTAACCGCCAGGTGCACAATCACATAACTACACTTATGTAAATAATCCCCAATTTCCAACAAAAATGCCATAAATCGATAAACCAGAGCTCCAGCGCACAAACCCTTATCTCAAAACAGCAGAATTCAAGGAAAAGTGAAGTTTAAATCCAATAGATGACGGATACGAACGCAAATCGCTGAAGAAAGCAGCCAGAAACGTGAGTTAAGAGCAATTAAACACAGAATGGGCAGAGAGTCGGTTACCGTATGAGAAATTACTCAAACCCAGAAAGCCAGCAATCTTAATCTTAGCAAAAGCGCACAGAATTCCAGGAATTAGAGATAGAGATTGAGAAAGTCAGCAACGGTGAAGGAAAAAACGGAAAGG
Source organism: Sechiopsis laciniata (assembly GCA_037833695.1). Taxonomy (NCBI): domain Eukaryota; kingdom Viridiplantae; phylum Streptophyta; class Magnoliopsida; order Cucurbitales; family Cucurbitaceae; genus Sechiopsis; species Sechiopsis laciniata. The sequence goes on from JBBMKA010000022.1 coordinate 14,578,925, forward strand.
AAACAAAAAACCCCTAAAGAAAGAGAGAGTGGGCACCATTGCGGCGTGGACTATGCTGAAGAAAGGAGGTTTTGTCGCCATTGAAGCAGCTTTTTGCCAAAATTTCAGGTTCTTTTTTCCCTTTAGAATGGAAACAGTGAAGGGCTCTCAAAAGGAACCATGCAAAAGGATTTGCAGAGATTTACAGAGAGAAATGAATTGGGAAAAAATAAATATTGGAAGCTTTCGGTTTCAGCTTTTCAGCCCCTTTCCTCGTCCATGGAAACTGTGGAATGGATGTACCGCCAAATTACAATTATATCCTCCGCCTTTATTCCTTTGTTTTTTTTTCTGAAATGCTTTTTAGCATCTAGTTTTTTTAGTTTTAATTTGGTTTTTATATTTTAAATTTGAACATTTAATTTTTTATATTTTATAATACTCCATTTTCATTTTTTAGATAACAAATTGTTACAGGTTAAAATGATGATTAGAAATTAAAAGTCAACAAATATATATATATATATTAAAAGTGAAGATTAATGTAATGTTAAAGATAAACATATTTAATTTTTGAAATATATTGAATAAATTTAAGTTATATCCCAAATTTATGGATTAAGAAAATCATTTTCTCTTTTTTCATACTATTTAAGTGTTGAATTCTTTTATTTTTTATCTTAAATTTTTAAATATCCAATTTTCATTCTTAATTTTCAAATAAATTCAAAATATGTGAATAAAGTAAGATAATATATATAATAGTAATAATAATAAGTTAACTTGTTCTTTTCCTAAAAAAAAGAGTTTAAATTTTTCCTCTTTTTAACTCTTCTCTCCCCGGCTTTCAAAAAAAAACTCTTCTTTCCCGATTTAAATTTTAATAAAACTTTATAAATAAAATTTGATATATGAAAATTTAAAAATAAAAAATAAAAACTTCTTTTTTAAGTTAAAAAAAACAAAAACAAAAACAAAAACAAAAAAAACTTTAAAATTCAAAACTAAGTTTAACGTTTGAAAATTTAAAGATTAAAATGAAATAAACTTATAACTTTTTCTTAATTTTAAAAGATCTGCCCATCATTTTCAATTTCCTTTTTCATACTTATTTTTTTGTTAGCTTAACCTCATTTGGTAAGCTTCCTAATAGTTTTAACACACTATTTGACTATTATATCTCTTGAATTAGCAACGGTCCTTTGAGGATGTTTGTAGTACAAGTTGAGAATTGCAATAACAATAATGATTTAATCATCATTATTTTTTTTTTCTTTTTTTTTGAGACATTAATCGGTATAATTAACATATCATACGTTTGAAATCTTAAAATTTTAAATTTTAAAACTCCCTCGAGATGCATTTGTTTATTGAATTTATGAAGGATTTAAAAATTAGTATTAACAGGTACTCTTAAAAAAATCACATTCAAACGAGTTACTGTAATTATTCAAAATAATTCATCGTTTTTTATTCTTCATTTTTAACATTTATTTTTAACTATACAAACTAATTTCTCATTTCTAATCATTCATTTATAATTGTTCAAAATTACTTATTTTTAGCCACTCATTTCTTATTATTCAATTTTAACTACTCAAAATAACTTTTTTTATTTCAAATCTATGTTCAAACAAGTTATTGCCTCTAATTCTTCTACAAAAAAAAAAAAATTATATTCAAATAAGTTTTTTACTCAAACTTCTCAATTTATAACTATTCAAAATAATTTATCGAAATAACTTTTCAAACTAATTTTTCGTCCAAAATCTCATCCAATACGTACTTTTTTATATTAGCGAGTTTTTCAGCTAGTTTATGTTTATGTCAAAAAAAAAAAAGTTACGTTAGGTTTATCAACGGTTGTCTAACTCTATTAAATTTGATGGTAAAAATACGTCTAAAATTAATTCTTAAATAGTTTTTTTTTTTTTTGGCATGTCACATATGTGGTTGTGGGTGTCTTTAGGCATGTTGATTAGTTTTGTTTTATTTTATTAAGAAATCCTTTTGATGGAGTTAACTGGATTAGGTTGTGATTAAAAATGAGTGGCGAAATTATGTGTCTCCTTATTTTTTCTTTTTTTAATCATATCCATTATATTTAAGGGTGTACACAAAATTCAATAACTCAAGTAACCCTTAAATCATAGCTGTCGGATTAGGCTATGACTTTTGTTGGGTTGTGTTATGAGTTCGAAATTTTTGTCGTGTTAAGTTGGTTCTCGAGGTGGTTCGACCCAGCTCAATCTAATCTAAGAATAATATATATATACATATATATATATATATATATATTTTTAACAATATTCTAAGAATTTATTATATATATGGACTATGAGTTGAAGAAGGAAAAATAAAGATTAATAACCCCATAATCAAATCCAATCCAAAAAAATATGAATTGTGGTTAGATTAAATTACTTTTATATATATTGTTGGATGTGTCGGTGGATTGACCAACCTAAAATTTTGTATTGGTACAAAAAAATTTGCAACTCAAACTCAATTTGAACCTACGCCCTAAGTATAACCCACACAGGGAAATTGTGCTCAAATTTCACAAAATAATTGTAGATCTAGACAAATTTAAAAATATTGTATATGTAATAAAAAATACGATATTATTAACCCTCATTATATAATATTATTTTATTATTAATACAATATTATGTATTAATAATAGTGTATAATGAATATTAATAATACCATCTCTTTTACAATGATTGATTTTTTTTGTTTGCCATAGTACCTTTCAATTTGGCATGTTCCTAAAAGAGGAATAATTGCATGCTGCCAGCCGCCTACGTGACAAAATATGGGCCTTTGATTTTTTTTGTTTTTACATTAAAAAAAAATTAAAAGAATGATCCAGATTTTGCCACATAGGCAGCTGCATGCAATTATTCCTCTTCCTAAAAAACCCCTATAATATGTCCCTCGATTTTAGGAAAAGAAAATGAAAAAGCTTGATGCCATCCAGATGGGGGAAAATACATTTATTATATTAGTTCCAGGAAAAAAAAAACCTTTATTATATTGAGATTTTCTTTTATGTTTTTTTTTATATATATAATTTTAAATCTGGTAATATATTCATTTTTACTTTTTGCAAAACAACTTTAACAAATAATGAAGAGATATTTCAAACCTTACATCTCTAGAAGTAACAACCTCAATCAAATATCGATTCAACCCTAATTAGAGGAACTATAGTAGTATTATTATTCTTAAATAAGACGAGAGTCAAATATAGATAACGCTGTTATTTTTAAATAAGATGAAAGTTAAATATTGATTTTGAAGTTTAAAATCTATGACCATAGAATTAAAATAAATTACTACAAATTACAATAATCAACCTATCATCAATCTACTTGATAGGTAGGATAATTGATTGAACAAACACATGACTTTTATAAGTGAATGAATTTAGCACCTAACTAAAATCATCTGTATAGACATTATTCAAATAATATATTAACAAAGTGAACAAAAAAATGATCATATGTTCGAGTATTATTAAATGCATGGACTATTTTGAATTGTAATCATTGGTATACTTTATTTTGGATATCCTATAATTGAATTAGTGATATGTTCACATGAGAAGATCTTGACAACCTTCCTACCAACAAGGAACAATTGCAAAGGATTACAAGACTTAATTAAAACTCATGTCGACTGAGACCTACACGAATCGAAGAGTCGCTAATAAAGATAACTTTAATTTGATCAACATGACCCAATAAGCTGACCTTATTACATATGGGAGTGAAAGATCTCGACATAAAGGACCAGCAAAAAAATTTCAAGACTACAATGGTTGAGTTTTGATCAACTTTGATGGTTAAATCTACTGATGAAAAACTTACTAACATACACGTAACCACCAAAGGAAGAGAAATGAGCACCAAAACCGTAGAGGAGAGAAGACACCTTCGAAGGTAGCACTTGTTAATTACTAAAATAGCATTGCCCTTATCAATCATCTCTTCGACCAAGCACGTCAAATAAAAAACAAAAGGTACACAGCTAGCACTATGTTGGACAATAAAAGTAAAGATAACTTGGAAATTATGCATCTTAACAAAGCATTTATTATCACTTAATGCGCGTGAAATTTCTGATACTCGCGCATTCCAGAAAGCTCCAATACTCGCGTGAAATCTCCAAAGGAGAGGTTATAAAGCAACCAACTTTTGATTTCAAAAAAATAAAAAATAAAGCAACTATATTAAAGAATCTCCTCCTTTTATATTTTGAATAAAAAGTTTATGCCAGTCCAATCAATAAAAGACCCTTGCTTATGCCAAATAGAATCAAGAATCATGTCCCTTTCTCTTTATAGCTTATCATAAAAAAAAAATATTAATAATAAATGTAGATGTGGATATAAATATCAAGTTGAGGAAATAAAAACTTTAATAAACAAGTATTTTATACTTACAAAATAAATTATAAATCGTTTTCAAAAAATGAAATTAAATAAATTACATCCTATTGTTTAATTTCGTCTGGAGAAAATATACGATTGTTTAATAATATTTTTATATTAAATACCGTGGATTCAATACCACGAAGTTGATATATTTGATTTTTATTTATTTTTTAATGTGGTAGAATAAAAAATATATTAAAATAGTTGGATTAATTTATTGTTTGAGCTTGGTGGTAGGCAATGTTATATAACCGCTAGTCAAATTCGATATCAAATCCTACATAGATCCAGTACTCTAAAAATTGATTTCCACAATTTTTATTTTTTGTAATAATACCAACTTCTTTTTTTTTTCTTTTAACATTTACCTTTATTTTACGAACATATCCTCAACTTTACTTTCTCAAAAATTTATATATAACAATATTTTTTTTTTAAATTTGTCTATTTTCTTCCAACTTTATTTTTGTTATATGTAAGTTAACTATGTGATTTTCACTTAGTTGAATTATCATTATAACCTACAAATTCATTTCAAAATTATAAATTTAACCATAGGGATTAATATATATAGATAAAAAATTATTTTTACATTTTTGTTGTAATAACTTTCGAGTTTAAACAAATATAAATTAGAGATGAGTAATATAAATTTATGGTTTTTATTTAATTGAGTAATATTTATAAATTAACAATTCGATTATGAATTATAAAATTTAAATAAAAAGAAGAGAAATTGTTCCGGATAATCTCTTTTTATAAAACAATTACAAATATAGATAAATTTTAAAATATTTACATTTATATTCATTATAATGTTTTAATATTATATTATAAACACTTGGTATCATAAATAAGTATATGGTAATTCATTAATATCAATAGTTACATTTGTTAATAATTTGAAAGTAATTGTATTTGTAATTATTTTATAGATAGGGTTAATCTTATAAATTTTCCTTAAAATAATTATTACCATTAAGAAAATTTGTTTGGTTGATTTTTTAAATAAAGAAGCTAGAATTTAGAAGATGAATCATTTAAATGGTATGATTTTCATTTAGTTGAAAATTATTACATTTGGAGAAATTGAATTGAAAATTAGAAATATTAGAATATAAAATTAAAATACAAAAACATTAATTATTACCGTTAAGAAACCAAATGTAAAAATTGTTGTATAGTTTAATAATTGGAGACAAAAGGATTTTAATCTTTTTTGTTGGTACATGCACATTGTTGCGATTGAACTATTATTTTTGTTGGTTGAAATAAAAAATTATTTTTTGTTTGAAGAAACATAATAATAATAATAATAAATGTTAAATATATATGATTTTTAATTATTTTTACGTTTCTTCAAATACAAACTTATGATTAAGTAAAAATTGCGATACGTTTGTGCATATCCATTATAAAGAGCTTTAGAACTTTAGTCAAATAAAATGAGATATGTGTGTTGTGCTCTAAAATCTAGTAAAATAAAAATAATAAAATAAATGATTCAAACAATCAATTCAATTCATTTCAAAAGTCTTTGTAAATTTTCAAATCAAATGTCACACATGATTGAATATAATTCACATTGAATTAGACAATATTTTTATAACGTGCTAATTAGAAAATAAATCTCAACTTAACCAGCTAATCATGGAAACAAAAAAAGTGTCAATAATTATTAAAATAAATAAGATAATTATTGTAACGTTTTGGAATCTATATTTCAGATTCATCTCCCAAAATTCAGAGTGCAAAAAGGACAGTTTATTGTGGATTGAAAATTCATTGAAAACTACATTCAAATTTTGTCAATTTCTTTTTGTACCTTTCTGTTTGGTCATTGAATTTCTTTTTCAGCAACAGACAAAGGTTTGTGAATTATTACATTTTTCTGTCAATTTTGTCGTAATTGCTATAATATTTGGTAATAATCACCCACCACAACAAACGCAAGGACAAAAAAAAAAAAAAAAAAACTAATTACATTCCATGTTCTCATTTTAAAGAATTTAAAATTTAACTTGATTATTTTAATTTTTATAGTAAAACAATAAATTATTTCATTCTTTAAATAATCGAGGGTGAAACGATTTAAAACATAATTTTTTAATCATTGGATATACATTATTTAAATAATTGAGAATAAGACGATTTGAAACATGACTTTTTTATCATTGAATATACACTACTATTATTAAAGTATTGCTCTTTCTTAATCACATTGACAATTTAACCTCATAAAACTTGAATGTATTAAAATAGTAATTACGATAATTAGTTAAAAAACTAACATATTTTACTAAAGAGGGCACGAACAATATTAAAAAAACATTCAAAATATTAAACAATTTTTATAAACAAATACATATTTTACAAAGGTAAAATGTAGCTACAAAACAATTAAATGAGTTAAATGATGTATTTATATACATTATTTTCAAAAATCAAACGACTATTACCTAAAATATCGTTACACGAATAAGTTATTGGTTAGATAATCTCATCTACCTAAGACATTGACAAAAATTTCAGATATTTAAATATTTTCATCCCACATGTCATTAATTAAAAAATAATAATAACCATAGTCATATTTGAATATTGATTTTAACTTATCCATGTAGCTATATCATAAACCATAAATTAAATTTAAACAAAACTATGTCTAGATTCCACTCATCCAGACGGACCATACATAATAACAAATACTAAAATATCATTTCACACACACAAAAAAAAAAAAAAAAAAAACTAAAACTAAAATATGATTACAGTTGAAAAAAACTCTTCAAAGTACAGAAATGAAATATATTCTAGTAATTTTGTTTTTAAACTAAGTCTAGGAATGGTGTTACATTTATATTATATATGTTTAATTATTATATCAATCATAATCAAGTGAATTCTTATGGGTATATGTAAACAAGTGGAACCACAAGTACAACTTTGCTTTAAAAGACAGCTTTCTTTTTTTCTTTTCAAAACAATTATACAACCACATGTTCTTATTGAAAGAAGCCAAATTTGAGCTGACCAACACAACCTATAATAATATAATTGAAATTTATTCTTGAGCTAATGCGCCAGATTGATAATTATTTGATTTTTGTTTTTAAAATTTAAGTTTATTTTTACTCAAATTTCTTATCATGTATTATATATTTCTTATAATGTATCAATTTTTTCTTAAGAAAGTATGTGAATACTAACCAACTTTCAAAAATAAAAACAAATTTTTGGAACCTGTTTCTTTTGTTTTCAAATTTTGATTTGGTTTCTACAAATATATGTAAGATGTAGATATCCAAAATAAGAAATATGAAAAACATATGATAAAATAATTGTTATAGATTTAAATTTTAAAAGAAAAAAAAACTAAATGGTTATCAAATGAGGCATAAATTATTTCAATCCAAATCATAGACACCTTGAAATATCGAGGAATTATTCCTTTTCAAAATATCTAAAATAAACCTACATTATAATTAAAAGCGAGTATTTTTTAACATGGTGTTGAATAAGCATGATATTTTCCCAACAAAAAAACTATATAATAAATTTAAGGAGATTTCACATGAATAGTAAGAAAATGAAAAGAAAAAATATTTAAATATAATAAAAACTAATTCAATCTAGTTAAATTGATGCTTTCAAATAAAGCACACAAAAAATTTATAAAATAAAATCGATAACTTCAATAAAATAAAGTTGATTGAAACGTTGAAAGTTGAAATATTTTTAAAAAGATATAATTAAAATAATGATTATAATTTACCAACTATCACAAATTTCCTAAATTTAATAATATGGACAGATAAATATTAAAACTTCTAATTTTTAAGTCAATTAAGACGGTGATTTAAAACAATCCTAACTTAAGAATTTCAACTAATTTAATAATATGTGTGTGTTTATATAACTTTAAGCACATTTCAACTATTTTACAAATGTATCACTTGTTCCTACAATTTTTCAGATGCCATTGGTTGGAGTACATGATAATTAGGAGTAAGAATTAGCTCGTGGAGATATAAGATCAATCTTTTTTTTAGTACGTGAAAATAGAAAGACTCGAACCACAATTTCATCGTTGTTAATATATCAATAAATCAGTTGAATTATCCTTACTTTTACAGTATATGATCAATCGAAGTAGTTATGATAATGGATCCACTTGATATCATATGTGTAAAATGCTAGTTGTGGTGAGCAGTTAATGTGTTGAAAAATGTGGTTAGCATGTGTGACAAGTATTCTCAATTAATTAAGAATAGAAGACATTCTTTTTGGATATTCCAAAAGGTTATTTTCATAAGTAGATGTGGTTCTTATATTAGATATTAGTATGAAATTAGTTGTTTGGTTAAATTTATTTGGATATTTGGGTACATAATCTAACAGAGTAATATTTGGGTCCTTGCTAGTAACCATCCAAGCCATATTTATCCTCATTTATGGTCATACATTTTTTTATTTAAACAAATATGGAGAAAGAAAAAGTACATTGTGTGATCATAAATGAAGGTAAGTATGATTTGAATTCTTACCTATAAAAAATCCAAGCATTGCTCAATTTAATATAGGGTGCAAAGCTAAAGTTTTTAAAACTTAATCAAATTGAGCAATAATAGCAATAGTTTAACAACATAAGTGTATGTATATGTCTCAATAGATCATGAGTTCGAATTCTCCCTTCAATCTTTTGAACTAAAAAAATGTAAAATATCATTTTGATTCATGAATTTCAAGAGTTGTTCCGTTTTAATTCATGAACATTCAAAAGTTTTGATTTTAGGCCATAAACTTTAAGATTTATTTTATTTTAATCTCTAAACTTTTGAAAATTATTGCACTAGAAAAAATTAAAATTAAATTTGAAGTTAATATTGATAAAATTTGGTTCAATTATGTATAATTTTAATATAACAAAAGACAAAATGGGTAGATATTCTTAAAATTTATAGAGAAGAATGATAATTTTTCAAATATATATATATATTATAAGGATCAATTTAAGTTTTTTTTTTTTAATGAAAGTTTAGGAATGGGAAAAAATCTCACAGTTTAGAGATTAAAATTAAAAAATTTTAAAGTTTATTCCTTACAATTGAACAAATTATTTTAAAATTTGTGATCTCTTGATCATTAAGTACACAAAAAAATTGTTAAGTTAATGTTGGTTATAAAAGTAAAAGACTCACACCTTATGTTCATTTTAGAAAACAAACACAACGTTTTATAAATCTAATCTCATACTTTATAATATTCAACGCAAATAACATATTATAAGAAAGATATTTATAAAGATCAAACAAAATTATGATATTTAAATGAACTAAAGTTAATTAATCATCCCAACCCAGCTCGATATTGGAAGTAGACAAATTGAATTAGGTATGAATTAATTTTAGATCCAGGCAACTTTTTTTTTTATTATTATTTAATTTAATTTTTTTTTATCAAATAGATGTAGGCAACTAAATCATAAAAAATACAACATAATTTGACCAAGGATATGATCTTAGTGTACGATATAGATTAAAATAATTAGTCAAAAAGTATATAGATGAGGAAAGCTTGCAAAACCGTGTAGATTGGGGAATCAAATTATATAATATAAAATAAGATACAAATCTCGGGCTTTATAATTATATATGTTACGAACATGAGCTTAATTACCAATGGAATTGGATCGGACAATCGCAGCCGTCCATCTTGATTCCTATCTCAGATTTTGATTCTTCATACTTTGGTTTTGATTGAAAATATTCTCTAGTTGTTTAGTTTCATCGTGGGAAGGGAATTGGATTTCAAAGAATTCGAGCTTTGTCCGATAAATTATTTTTTTTATGTGATTTTCCTAATATTTATACGGGAAAAAGTTAGATTTTCAGTTCTTGTTTTCTTTTAAGAATGATAATACCAAAATAACCATTTTATTAATATAATATAATTTAAAATTAGTATAATCATTATCCTAATTGTCATTACTTGTAACTAACAATTTTATTATTTCAATCAATATTCAAATTGATAATTGTTGAAAAACAAAAAGTAAAAGTGTGGTTTTAAAACGTAAACTTATTCTAAAATTAGAGACTCAATAAATATTGTTATCTATTATATATATATATATACTTCTAATTCTATAGTTGAGGGTAGAGAATTCAAACACAAGGTAATCATGTCCATGTATGGACGCAGATGAAAATTATAATAGAACGAAAAAATGCGTATTATAATTTATGTTTTTTTTTTAATTATAATTTTTGTTTTTAATATATCAACTGCAAGATTGATATGTTTGTGGAGTTAATTGAATTTACAACTCTTTTAACATACGACTTCATAATAGATTACACATGTCAGTCTCGTATAGTAAAAAATTTGATATTTAAAGGTGTACTCTCATTTATGTTAATAAGAATATTATTTTTAAAAAAACAAAATGTTTTGTTTTTTATATATAAAATAATGATTTCAAGTTTGTTAATACGGAGTCTGGTAGTTAAATTCTTCATCTTCCTACATTAAACTATATATATAACAAAACAAAATCATTTTTGAAAAGCGGTTGATTTTATTTATTTATTTATTATCATTAATTATTTGTATAAATACGATTTTAAACGTCTAACATTAAGATTTTTTTTTTTTTTTTTTTTTTTTTGAAGTCCAACATTAAGGTCACTAATATAAGATAGCCATGTTCATTTTGGAGCTTACACAATTTTGGTAACTGTATTGAGTGAATTGGTAAAATCTATATAGAAATGTTTTAAATAAAATTAAACTGAAAACATCAATCGATAAAGCTCAATCAAATTTAGCTTAAAAACAAAAGGAATATATATATTTGTTGCCCCGTAGGTTTATATACTTTAAATTAATATTTTTACACTTCATCTATCAATAATGCTTTATTTGGTCTTATATTGCTGTTTTTTCTTAGAGAATCTGCTATTTAGTTTATTGATAATAAAAATCACGTCAAAACTAAAAATAATTACACTTCCATCTATTGAAATTTAATTTTTATTTATTTATCATATTAATTAACATTTTTTTATGTCAATTATGATTTTGTTATTTTAAAAACTAAAAATTGAATATTATTGAAATATCAAATATAAAAGTATTTGATTTTGAAACCTAAGCATTAGAAATAAACTTCACCTAAAATTTGATAAAATAATAATGCTCTTGGTGATATCATATAATCAGTCGGTTACAAGTTTGAGTTTCAAATATTGTTGAATCAATAAATAAAAAAAAAAAAAAAACAAAAAACTTACCTAAAATTATAAGATCCGAAACGTCCAACTTGTAAAACCCAATCCATTGTGAACGTAGCTTATTAAGATTGGGTCAGGCCCAATATCGATTTGTTAAATTTTACCATTTTTATTAATAAATAAAACCTAAATAATAAAATAGGAAAACAATCATCAGGATTAATATTATTTTTTTAACAAATTTGTCCGATTATTAGTTACTCTCGTTGTCCAAATTCTAGTATACTATTTTTGTAATGGAATTTAATATAATATTAAAACGAGGTTTTTTTTTTTTTTTTTTTAAATTTTTATTTAAATTATGTATGTGAATTCTAACTTCTATGGAAACAAGTTAAATTAAATTACAAACAAATTAAATCAGTTACGATAATACTCTTTAGCTTTTCTAAGAAATTGCTATCTGTGCCATTTTACTCTGTAGTTTTGTTTATACTAAATTAAAAGAATTCAATATTTTTAATTTAAATTATATGATCCAGTTTATATAGTTAAATAAATAAAAATCAAAATAATGGTTATGTTCATAATTGCTTAAATTTAAATGTGTGAAAGTTAGTTATTAATGAGTTAGTAAGAACAATGTGAGTTCAATGACTGACTAGACAAAAACACAAAATTTACACATAAATAATTACATATACATAATTTGTTAACGATTAGGACATTAATTATTTTTTAGGTTGATCAACCATTATGGAATGTCTAAAGTAGTCAAAGAGAGTCTTGAAAGTACTTAAGTGATGAGTTCAATTTTACAGTGGTCACCTACTTATAAATTAATTATGGATAAAAAGAGAGAGAAAATAGTGATCTAATGAAATGGATTAAATTATAATTCTTAAAATTACATGAATTAAATTAAAGTTTTTAAAATGACACAACTTAAAATGTAGCTTTTTAAATCATATGAGATAATTTTGATGAACCCTATTTTAAATTTTAATGAAATTACAAATAGAAGATAAAAAAAAAAAAGAGTTTCCAAATTACAAGAATTAAAATGTTATTTTAGTGTTCATTCAAAAAAATGAAAATTGAACAAAACAATAAGATGGAAGGTTTGAATCATGGAGTATGATCATAAATATAAATCACAAAACATAGTGAGTTTAATAACCTAATAAGCTTTTATATAAATCAACCCAAAATTTAACAAAACAGCAAGATGGAAGGTTTATTTTAGCTAATATAAGTCTAACTCTAAATTAATAACCTCTATATAACCCAATTATCACCCAACAACAAAACTCTAATAAACTAAAATATAATGAATTCAATCTATGATGATCATTTATTTAAAAATTAATTTTTTTTATAATTTTTGTTTATGTTAAAAAATTAAAATGATTGTTATCAACTAAATGAGGGAACACGTGATTATAATATTAAACTATATTAATACAAAATAATAAAAACCAATGCATCACCAATCATTTCGATAACAATCATTAGTTAAGTTGAAATCACATTTCTAACTGAAAGAGTTAGTGATATAATAATTTTATTGTTTGATGCTAATTCAAATTAACACTACGAGTTTGATTATGAAAATCGGTGTATTATTTAAAAAATTGGTATTTCCAAATGTTATTTGAATATATATGTTTTGAGAGATATATACACTTTTATCTTTTTCCTTTTCGAGTTCACATCTCTGCTAAATTAGTATTTAGCAAACCATCGATCTTGTCAATATTTCCTTTCATATTTCCTTTTACATTTTGAAAAGGAAAAACAATGCTGAAATTTGTTGCTTTGCTATTGTTCCTGAGTTCTGTATGAAAACAAGAACGAAATCCCAAAAAAAAAAAAGATAAAAAAAAAAAGAGAAATGAAAGAAAACGGTCTGTTGCGTAAATGGCGAAGGAGATTCTCTTCCCCAACTTCTACCCAAATCCAAGTTTAAACCTATTTGTAAGTTTCAGAGATCTCTACACTTTTTTTTCTAATTCAATTTGCAGTTCTATCAATGATCTCAATCATCCACTGATTTATGCTTATTCCTTGCCCCATTTGTTTTCTCCATCTTTTATTGTACTCGAAAGTGTTTATTCTACTTCTTTTTGCGATTAAACTAGAACCCAGGTTGTGATTTTGTTCGTGATTCTGTTTGTGGAGTCGATTTTTTCATCTGGGTTGTTAGAGTTTTGATTTCACTCGTTCTGTGCTGCAGTATTGATGTTTATTGATCTGAGCTTAATCGGGCAATGGTAGCAAAAGGGTGATTTTGGGGTTTGTGGATTGTGATGTCTGGTGGTGGAGAAGCCGATAAGCAATGGACTTGTGCAAAGGCAGGCGCTGCCAGTTTGCAGAAAGTGGGTTTGATTGTGCGAGACATTGGCGAGCCTTGCCTTTCACAATCGCCCATAAAGGTTGTTATAGCTGTAAGACTCTCCATGAACTACGAGTATGCATGTGACTTTACACTTTTGAATGCTGTGCTGCTTGTTATCTCATTTATTCGGTTTATTTGCGCCTTGTATTCATAGTTAGAGGTGTTTAAGGCAAGGAGAATGAGAATGATTACGTGGAGGATGAGAATTAGGAGAGAATACGGAGGAGAATGATTATCTATGTTCAGGGTAAAGAGAATGATTATTTGGAGAATCATTACTTGTGTTTGGTGTAAAGAGAATAATTATGGAGAGAATAGGTTATATGGAAAATGAAAATTGGTTATGGAGAGAATAAAAACTATTTATGGGTAGAATAAAAAAAAGGTTATGTAGGAATGAGATTATTGGGAGAATGATTCTTACACTGTGAATCACCCTCCTTTCCATTCTCCTCATTTGACCTCTTTGCCCAAAACCCCCCTTACGGTTTCTAGATTATTTGGTCGAGGATCCCCTTGGTGTTTGCCTCGAATTTGTTCAAAAGTTGTAGTCTAACTTACAGTGATCTGTATAATGCAAGTGGAGTGTTGTAGATTATGATTTCTCATTCAAATGCTAATCCTTGCAATGATCTTCAGTTGTATTGAGAATGTTTTCGTTTTCTATAAAAAAAAAAAAAAAACTTCAGCAGTATTGAGAATTGCCTGCTCGAGTAGAACATTATCCAACAATCTGTGTGTGTTTTTTATGTAGTGTTTTTAGATAGAAATACGTAATGGGTCTCTCTTTTCCTTGCCAATTTTTATCTCATAATAGTTGGATTATCACGTTCTTTGATTTGTATTTCTACCATTCCAAACCAAAGGATTCCTATACCATATTTTTCTTTGTACTCACGGTTCTCTCTTTTAAGTACGGTTATTTAGTTTTATTTTATTTAAGCCTATCACTAGAACACTTGATTTTTAAAGATAACGAGTAGACTTCTGACCCCATCTACGATAATCTTTCTTGGTGTTAATGTTATTTCCACTTTCATAGTTTCAACTTATCTTATCATTTAAATAATTGGAGGAGCTTTCTATTACCTCCTAGTCGTGGTTTTTCTTTTACCTTCCTTTCTCTCTTCGATAGGCATCATGTAAAGAAGTTGGCTTTCTTTGGATAATCACCCCACCAAAATGCATTCTTATAAAGAGATTGGTCTTCAGATGACGATGTATTGAGACTGTTGAGCAAAGAATTCGTTGAACAATAGCCTCTTTTTCTTTTTTTTTTCCCCCTTCTTTCTAGAGGGCACCCTAATATGTCTTCTTCATTTGTCAATTGGATGCTAGATAAAGAAAATGATAATGCAGCCCATTCTCCAATTTCATCTTTAAGATCTTTGATATAATTAAATTTACTTCAACCCATTAGCCTAAGCTTTTGGGTTGATTGGTGGTTTAACATTATTTAACAAGATCTCTTCTAAAATTCAGGTCCCGCAAAACCAAGCCTGATGCCAAAATGCCTTGACAGGTGCATGCTTACTTACAGTTTGAAAATGTGTTTAACCATGGAAAAGAGCAGAAAAGAGGTCTTTGACCCAACCAACTATCATCCCAAAATTAGTTGATTCCTCATTACCAATTTTGGATATGAAAGAATTGTGAACCAAAGATTGATGCTTCAAAATAGTTTACCAAGGGCCACAAGATGTATTGAGATGCTACCCGGCTGGTTATTGAGGGCTTTTATGCTAAACATCAAAAGACTAAAAGGTGTATTTTTTGATACTTCAAGGCTTCAACCACCAAATATATACCACCCCAAACTTCAGGGACCAAAACTGTATTTTGACCCAAAAATTTGTATGATCTCACTTTAGTGCACCTTGAAATTTGACATTTGTAGGCCAAAATTTTGGATGAGGTATGTTTCTGATCCAGCAGACATGTACTAGGTTTTTTTAAGTGAGAGGAGTGACCAGTTTCTCTTAAGTTCTAGTGATACAAATATGCAATTGGCACTGGATACAGGATTTAATATGGTTTACGGATGGGTTAGATTAGTCAAGTAATTGTAGTCGTACTTTTTCCCTGCATAGTGAATTTTTCCTTGAATTAAAGTACCCAAGCATTTAAAACATTCCTAATATTATATTTGTTTGATATTTATTTTGGTTGTTTATAGGGTATTAAAAACATGAATTTGTCCAGATATTTTGTTACAGTAACAATATATTATTTTTCCGGCATGATTTGTAATACAGTTTGAATGACAACATTTTATTTATGTGTTCATGCAAAATTTGGAGTGCAGGTAAACAGAATGCTTAAGCCAGACAAGTGGCAGGCAGCATTTGATAGTGATGGAAAGGCTTTTGGCCTTCGGAAGACACTCAAATCAATAGTTTTGGGGGTATGTTGTTACTATGAAAGATGACGAGATTCTATCATAAAAGTCATTTCTTAGGTCTTTTTTGTCTTTTTTTAAACTCACATTTATGATAAGGAGAACGCTCTATTGGTTATATAATTATCTTGAATTTCTCTCTCTTTATGGGCAACATCATCCTTTTTTTCCCTCTTGGTTTCATGATTAGCAATTTGGATTTCTTGTAAATGTTTTGATACTTTCTTTTGAGAGATATTTGTGTTGGGGATTGTTTCTTCCGCTTGCTTTTTCCTTGTTTGTTTTATTTATCCCTTATGAATTGTCGTTCGATGGTAGATGTGTTGGCTCTTTCTGGGCAACATCCGTTCTCTTTCTTTGAATTTACAGCACTCTTTGTCTAATAGAGAGGCGTTGGATGTTGCTGCACTTATTGTTATTGTGGGAGATTTTTGTTGTGATCAGGTTCATAGAGATATTTATTGGGATAGTGTGTAGGAATTTTTTTATCATATGTTTTTTAGCTGCCAGGTTAATGTTTTGAAAGAGACCTTAAGTTTTTTTCTCTTAACGAGGCGAGGCGTAAGCCTCAATTTTAATTAAAAATATTATAAAATTTAAATTTGTGTAAATTTGTATGGTAAAACATAATATTTACGTAAAAATATATAAAACATAATACCAACACTAATAGGATTGAGTTTTTTTGGAACAAGAAACAATTTCATTGATGAATGAAACATAAGTGAATTCTCCAAACACCTATAGTGAATACAACAAAGAACTCCAAAAGGAGATACTAGAGGAAAATAAGCCACCAAATGATCAAAATTAAATTGACGATTTATAAATGATTGTATCTTTCTAACAAAAGAATCCATAAGAGAAATCTATATTGTTATAGTTCTAGCCCTTATATTATAAGTATGAAAAAAATATTAATATGAAAAATATTAATACAATTCTTCTAGTTATTCTATGTGGTGTAGGGATTTTAAGCCTCAGTGCGTTATTATCGAGGCGTAAGCCTCTCCTGTGTGAGGTGTATTCATCTTATTATCCAACAAAGGAGTAAGACTCGAGGCTAAAAGTTAGAGCTTCGCCTTGAGGCGAGCCTCAAAGCGTAAGCCTCAATAGCCTTTTAAAACATCTTGTTAGTCTTCTTTGGGGGATTTAGTCTTTGTTTCTTTGAAGAGGGTATAAATTTCGAAGATTGTTAAGTTTTTATCTAGCAGGTGCTTGGGAAACTTAACACCTTAGACAGGGTTACGAGGAATGTAACCTTCTTCATGATCCCGACGTGTTGCATCTTATACATGAGGGCGGATGAGGATCTTGAACACTTTTTGTGAGGTTGCGAGTGGCTATTGAGGCATGAAGTAAGTTCTTTGAGGTATTTGACCTTGAGTTTGCAAGACAAAGGACTTGTGAGAGATGATTAGGGATTTTTTTGTTTCTCTCCTTTTCATAAGAAGATGGATTTCTTGTGGAAGGAAGGGTTGTGGAGTTTCTGGGGCGAGAGAAACAATAAAATCTTTTGAGGGGTGAAGAAATTTCATGTTTCTTCTTGGATCTCAGTTACTAGATTTTTTTTTTTTTACACTTTAGGAGCAATTTTAGTAGATTAAAGATTGTATTTATTGGTGGTCTCTCGAATTTTCTAGGCATGTTTTTTTGTATGCCTTTGTATTATTCTTAGATTCTTTTCTCAATGAAAGTTTGCTTCATTATAACAAAAAAAGAAAGAAAGAAAGAAAGAAATACTGAGAAGGTAAATTGGCATTAATTATAGTTGCATAGGAAGTTGAAGTAAACCAAGTGACAAAAATACAACATGAGTGGAACTCTACTGGCTACTAGTGCAAATTTTTTAATGATTTAATTTTTTCAGATAAGAGGCAATTTCACTGACATCAATGAAGTTAAAGAGAACTAAAAGATTTACAAAGAGACTGTTCAATTATTTAGTATAGATTATAAAAGTGGAATGACTACAATATATATTTTTGGTCTAATGCTCATTTCGTTACCTCCTTTTAGATCTTAAGGTATAATGCATGGATAATGTTCAAATTTGCTCCTATGCACTCTTATAGCATAGATTTTGACGAACAAAATCTCGAAACACCCTGAAAAATTCGAGCACCGTCTGAAACTCAACAACTATGGCAACCTTGGAGGTTTTAATTAGCTTAAGTTTAGTAGTAAGGAAATATGTATAGTTTAGATTGAAGTTTAGTTTTTGTTTCACAGTTATTGAGATTTTGGGTCCAATTCGGAAGAAAAGAGGGAGATCTTCTTTTTTGTACTACATTTGACTATAGGCAGTGGAATCGGTTACAATGGCTTGAAATGTCTAGGGTTGAGCTTTTCAACTTCCCTTGAAAATGCATTTTTTTAAAATAACTTTTTTGAAGAGAGGTCTGAAGGGACGAGGTAACTCAGGTAAGTATGGAAAAACTAGTTAACCATCCGTAGGATCAGAAACCATACTTGAAGAAGAGATAAGAGCAGATTTAGCGACTACACCTGCAAATAATTGGGAATTCACTTCAGCATTTGGAAACAAAAGACAAAGGGTGAGAAAGTGATCTGGTATTCTGTGAAATTCTTTTTTTTTTTTTTTTTTTTTTTACAAAATATAAAATTTTGTTGATAAAAGAAAAGAGAATAAAAGTACACGCTTCCAAAGACTACAAAGAGTGGACTTAGGAAAGGAAGTGCTAAAACAGCATATATTATATATTCTATGGAATTCTTACAAAGCATACCAGCTTTGAGCCAAGAGGAGGTCTCTTCAGTGCTAAATATCTGAGAAAGAATTTCACTTCCTTGGGAGTTGATGCCTTCCAAAGTGCTTTAATCAAATCCTTGTCGAGTGTAAGGTTGGAAGCCTGTAGATTCTTTAAAATGTCCACATGCCTCAAATGTACATGACTACCTTTTGTCACCTGACCTAATAGTCATAACATGAGTTCGTATTTGGTTATTTGCTCCTCATTTAATTTTCTAGTTACTTGTTCTTTGTGTATATATTTTTTTTTATTTTATAAAAAAAATTATTAAGAAAGAAAATGTACAAACAACCCACACAGAAACAAAAATGATCTCCATTTAGTCAACGAAGTTATCAGGGAAATAACTGCAAAAAATAAAATAAAAAAAATTTTGAAGACCAAAAAGACATAAAAAGGACAGTAGTTACTTCTTTTCTCTCTATATTTGATCACAAAACCCGTAATTATATTGATGCTCCATTGCCTTACTATGCATAAAACAAACAGTGAGGTTTAATTGTGGTATGGCAGGGTGTGGATCCGTCTATTAGGGCAGAAGTATGGGAATTTTTGCTTGGGTGTTATGCCGTAGGTAGCACTGCTGAGTACCGAGGCCAACTAAGAACTGCCCGAAGGTTTTTACCTCCCCTGAATGAAAGTTCTACTTTGTTATGTCATATTATTTTTGTTCATTTTTATCTTTTTCATAGGCATAGTCATGCCTGAACTTTACTATTGTGCCCTTCATATTCCTTGTAGTTGTAGTTCTATACAATATACGTACATGTGCTTGTGTATGTCAACAAAGAACAAACCATCCTCCTTTTTTATTCCTTTATTATAATTATTTTCTTTAACTTTCAATACAATTTTTTTAATAATATATATATTTTTTTGTTTTTGTTTTAATTACTTTTGTTTTTAAACTAAATAAATGTTGAATTATATATTTAATTCCTAAACTTTAGATTTTGATTCTATTGCATGTAACTTTAGTGAGACCAAAAGAGTTGTCATATTTTAATAATGACAGAAACACATATATATAGGAATACAAGAAGTTGTAAAGCTACCATAAAATCCTTGTAACTAATATTGAGACTGAAAAGTCGTCGTGATTTTATCCATAGAGGCAATGCAAGTCAAATTCATTTCTGAAATATCAATATGCAGTAATTTATTTTTAATTTTATCCAATTTACAGAACTGGAGTGCTTTTACTTTCCTGCTTAAATTGTCGTTATTTTGTTTTGTCTTTACTTTTTATGCTTTCTTTTCACTCCCTCATGGTCATTGTTTCTTTTGAGCATTAGTCTCCTTTCATCTCTTCAATGAAAAGTTTCTTTTCTTATTCAAAGAAAAACCACTATTGATTTTACAGTTTTATGTGTATTTAATTCCTACTTTTTGTGTAACTTAAAACATGCAGTAAATTTTTGCTAGAGGCTTTCTTCTTCTCTGTTGTTCCTTTAAAAAAAAAAAATAATAATAAATATTGCATTTCTTGTTTGCCAGAGATTATATACCTCTTCTTATTTCTTGGAACGGAATGATATCCTTTTTTTATTTAAATTTTCTTCATAGTACTTGAAGATGCGGAATTATACTGGCTCATGGTTCACTATCAAATGGCTATATGAAACTTTTCATGCAGGGAACGTTATAGAGACCTGATAAAGGAGTGTCGGATGATACATTCTAGCATAGGAACTGGTTCCCTTGCCTACCCTGTGGGTTCTAAAGTTATGGATATGAGGACGTTATCTAAAGATGAACGGCCAAGGGAAGCTGAAAGTGAAAGTAGAGAAGCTTCCATTCATAATACTAATACAGTAGATGATTCTTTTTGTAGGAATAATAGTTGTATAGATAAATCATACAAATGCCAAAGGGAAAGCTCGTGCGATTCTGCAGAACTTACAAGTGTTAGGGGAAGTACAGATAGTGTGGCAGATGAGTCTGCTTGTTGTGTCCCCATTTCTGGTTCTTGCAATTGTTATTCCCTAAAACCAGGGAGTGAAGCAGATGGATCAACAACTGTTACAGAAAATAATTATGATTTTCCACCTCTACCTATCATTGACTTGTTTGACGAGGACAACGAAGATAATAACAAATCTCTCTTGCATAATGCCAAACTTTCTACTCAACGTGAACTGAGATCTGAAGATGGCGGCATGCACAGTTTTCAGATAAATAACAATGAAGATTTAGTTATTGAATCAACTGCCTCATCCTCTAACAATGTTTCTCATCCCATTAGTTCTGAAATTGAAATGATACAACATGATTCAAGTGATCCAGAATTTCAGCATAATAATTTGTGCAATAGAACAACAAACAGATTGATATCAAATGTACCAGAAACGGAATATCAAAATTCAACAGTCTACCATAATAATGCTGTCAGTGAAGATAGAGTATCTGAATGGCTCTGGACCCTGCACCAAATAGGTACATTTCAGAAAGTAGCAGATTTGTGCCTGCGATTCTGTTTTCTCATGTACAAATCTAATTGTTCTTGATAGTTTTCACTTTTGGACTCATATTTTTTATGTAGTGGTAGATGTGGTTCGAACAGATAGCCATCTTGAGTTCTATGATGATACAAGAAACTTAGCTAGGATGTCAGACATCCTTGCAGTTTATGCATGGGTCGATCCTGCTACTGGTTATTGTCAAGGTTGTGATTTTTTTTTCTGTATCAGTTTTCCCTTCCATGTTTTCTACTAATATAATTTTCTGCAAAACTACGGTATTATGATTTCAGGAATGAGCGATTTACTGTCTCCTTTTGTTGTTCTATATGAGGATAATGCTGATGCATTTTGGTGCTTTGAGATGCTATTAAGAAGAATGGTACTTGAGTAATGTTGGAAAATCTCTTGGGCTAGTTTTTCTTATTATTTTTCCCTCTAACATGCCTGTGCAATCTTCCAGCGCGAGAATTTTCAGATGGAAGGTCCAACTCGAGTGATGAAACAGTTGGAAGCATTGTGGAAAATTTTGGAACTTATTGACCGAGAGATTTTCACTCACCTAGCACAGATAGGTGCTGAGAGCCTCCATTTTGCATTTCCGATGCTCTTGGTACTTTTTCGTCGGGAGTTGACATTTAATGAGGCACTTTGTATGTGGGAGGTTAGTATTCTTTTTCATTCAGCATTCAGGAAATTAGAAGTCATTACGTTATTTTGTTGCATAGGGTATGTTTTGATTGAAAGATTATAGCTAAAATTGCAAATTCTGCTAGTTTATAATTTATATTATCTTTGTTGTGAAATGAATTAATAAGCTTGACATGTTATATGCTCGTTTTCTGTTTTACTTAGTGATAATACAAAGTGCATGCATTGTACGATATATCTGGAAAGACTTGTGGAAGGGTATGTCCTGATTGAAAGACGTAGTGTAAATCGCGAAGTCTGCTAATTTATATTTTCTCTGTCTTGCAATGAATTAATAATATTTGTCATATGTTCGTCTTCTACTTTTCTTCCCGATGAAGTTTCATATGTAATACAGATATAACTGGAAAGACTTTATCTGTTATTCCAAGTACTAATACTAATAATTAATTACATTTTTGAACAAGAAATGAAGTTTTGATTGATTAATGAAATTGAAAGTGTTTTTGCTTAGCTATTTCTTGGTGTAAATTGGTATCTCTTTTTCATTCTTATACTTTTGTATCTCTTTTGTCTAATTAAGGAAGCCTTTTGTTATTGGTTGGGGAATTTTCTCCTACCTTCTGTAATTTCATACATGAATGAGATTGTTTCTTATAAAAAAAGTTTATGAAAAGGACCAGGGTTGAAAGAGACAACTGTCCATGGGAATGAATAAAATAAAATAGCCAATACAAATTCAAAGAAGCCTATAAAGATAGAATAAAAGCACTCCAATTAATACAAATATCACTAGGAGAGTATGACTCGAAAAAGTTAGGAAAAAAGAACATCAATGAGAGGCTTTAAACTTATCAATATTGATGCATTCCATCCATGATTTTCCCTTATCTTAAAAAATCCTTTTGTTTTACATTGCTTGAAAAGATGTTAAAAAAACCCTTTGGTTTTGCATTGCTTGAAAAGATGTTAAAAAAACCCTTTGGTTTTGCATTGCTTGAAAAGATGTTAAAAAAACCCTTTTGTTTTGCTATGATGCATAATACAATTCTCTCGAACAATCTCTTTTTGTTAGATCATATCATATCACAACATTCCAATATGTAATTCTGTCTTTTTTTATTATCGATGACTAATGAAACATATGGCAATTGCTTTTTATTCATGGGTGACCTGAAATAGATATATAATACCCAGTTTCAATCCTAAAAGCATATTGTCCTTCATTTAGATGATGTGGGCTGCTGATTTTGACAAATCAAAAGCTTACAGTTTAGAGGGTAGTTGTCTGGAAGCATTGACGTTACAACTACCAAGAGGCTCAGAAGTGGAAATAAGTGAAGGATACATGGACAATTGTCACAGCAACATGAAAGATAACATACAATCAAATGATGGAAATTTGGAACGTTCTTCATGTGACAATTCTGGAATGAAGTCAACATCTGCCCATGCATTTTGTGGTTTGACAAGGAATCTTTGCTCAAGAAATGATCATATGGAGAAATGCACTGTAATGTCATCGATTAAGCATGAAGATGATGAGCTTTCTGTTTTCTGTGTTGCGGCAATTCTTATAATGAATCGTCAGAAGATAATTAGGGAAACACGTTCTATTGATGATCTGATAAAGGTAGGTGCATTTGAATTTATATATATATATTTTTTCTACGACAATATTTCTTGTTATGGCTCTTGGTTCTTCTTCTTCTTTCATTTCACTGTTTATAGCTTAAATGGTGTTTTGAAAAAGTGAAAGACCTTTTGTAAGTCCAGTTGATTGCGAGTTTTCCTCCTTGGTGTGCATTTCATATCATCAATGAAACATCAGTTTTATGCATACAGGACACTTTTCTCTAATATCAGTTTCTAAGATCTGTTTTCTAATATAGTTACATTAGACATTGTTGTTTAGTGTTATATTGGACGCTTTTCTGATTTGGTTCTTGGCTGATTTTTAGTTGTGTGCATTTTTTTCTGTGTTGTGTACTTAACATGTTACTTGTTGTGTCCATTGTGGAATTCTACATGTGGATAACAAGAACCTTCTAAACCAGTGCCTCCCTTTTTGTGGCTTTATTATGTCCTTGTATCCTTTCATTTTTTTTTTCTGGATAAAAGTTTGGTTTATTAGAGAAAAAAAAAAGCTCAGGTTGGCAAGTTAAGTTGTTAACTACTTTTGTAAGTTTTATTCTATTTTCCTTTTCTCACCGTGGGGCGTAGGGCTGTGGAAGAGTACAATGAAAGTGTGTACTATTTTTGCCCTTGGGTTTAGAGGAGCGAAGCTCCAAATTCCCGGGTTATCAAAAATGAAAGTGTGTACTATTTTAAGTCTGCGGCAGGCATTAACGATTATCATTGGACAGATTTTTAATGATAAGGTGCTGAAGATTAGCGTGAAAAGATGCATACGTACAGCAATCAAGTTGCGGAAGAAATATTTTTCCAAGGTGAGCTGCAGGTTTAAATGCTTTTTTTAATCTTTTCATATTAATTATTTTAACGTACTAATGGCTATTAACCCTTTTTCTCTTGGAGGGCAAAGTGATATTTATTCAGTCATAAACTGTCAATTATCTCGATTGGTTGCTTATATTAAACTTAGATGCTCCATGATCACGGCCGTTCATGATCCCCATCATCATTTTATTACTTACGAGGATAAGTTTAGCCAGAAGAATTTTTGACGGAAAAATTTAGCACAACAATCACGTTCTTTTTATTATTTATTATTTCTCCAAATGGGTGGCGTGATGGTCGAATGCATGGACTTTGAAGGCGTTCTCCTCAATGACATTAATTTGCAGATACTCCCGTGTCTCCATTCCTTCGATGTCTCTCGATGCCTGGCCTAGGGACGGACATGGTTACCCCGATAGTTGAGCGAAACTCCTATTTTGTGGTTTCCATAAAGAAAAAGAAAACTCTTGTTTTAATGTTTTTATACTATGCTGTCACCAAGGGGTGGCAAAGTTGTTGAAGGCTTGAACTTTGAAGGTGTGTTCTCTCAAGGTCCTAGGTTCAAAATTTACTTGTGACATTAATTTGTAAACATCTTCCGTATCTCCATTCCTTCAATATCTCCCAGTGCCTGGCCTAGGAACGGACGTGGTTACCTTGGGTATAGTGGAGCGAAACTCCGATTTCTCGGTTTCAACTTTTTTTTTATGCTATGCTTTTTTTCTCCCTAAAAAATTATTATCGTAGTATGCTGAAACTCGGCCCTTTCCATGTCAGGTAATCAAGAAAAGGAGCTTGCGATCTCGAAATGAGGACTAGAGCTGCGCTATTTATAGGACACAACAAAAGTACAACAACTGCAACTAGTTGAAAATGAAACAGTTGATGAAAAATGCATTGGCAGTTCAAGGATTCAAGCTATGCAGCCCTCTGCATCAAATCCTTTATTGGTAATTTTGCAATTGGCTCTTATTTTTATAGCTGTTCTTTGAACAATAGAATATATATAATATTTTGATTCGTATATATATGGACAGTATGTTCATAGAAATTGATGTAAGATTCGTCCAATAATAGTACTATTAATCCTTTTCTTTTTCTTTGTAAGAAACAAAGGACGGTAGTCCGAAGGGGACTTCGTTAGTAAAACATTGGAGTCTCTAAAATATGCTTCCTTGAAGGTTCTAGGTTTGAAACCTACGAGTGAGTTTAATTATAAAATTCTTGTTGTCTCATAGATTTAGGTCTTGGGACAGACGTAGGTGCCCTCGGGCATGTAGTGGGACAAACCTTTAGTTCTTGGTTATTAAAACTATTGGTTGATATAATTAAATTTATCCCAATTCATAAGCTTAGGCTTTTGGATTGATCGGTGGTTTAACCTAATTCAACAAAAACAAAAAGACCTGTATTGACAAAGGAGAAATATACAAAGAGAAGAGGAGATGAGGTATCCCCACGAGGCTAAAGGTTACAAAAAAAAATCCTGTTGGTTGCTTAAATATATTATTTACAAATGGTTTTAGAAAGAGAACACTAAATAGATGTAAAGGGCTCGATGTAATCCCAAAGCTCATCATTACTATTTGAGTTCTCTTTGAAGACCTCCAACCTTGATGCAATTGTTCCATGAGAATAGTCAATGTGTGCATAAGTTGGTTAAGACACTTGTTATTTTTTTTTAAGACCGTTCATATTCCTACGTGTTACTTCTACTTGTACATCACAGTGATTCATAAATCTTGATTCGATTACTCTTCTTTAGATTCTAATAAACTCATTCTCTCTCTTTTCACTACCTCGTTGTGTGATCAGTGCAGAGATTATGAAATGGGAAGAAATTTCTTTGCTTCTGTCGTCTACAATGGGCAATGGGAGTTCCTTGTACAAGGCTCAAGGACATTGATTTCATATTCAAATCATTGTTTCTTAATGTATGGTAGTGCTGAGGGGAAGTTAATGTGTTTGATTTTTTATAGCCTTTGTCAAAAAAGGAAAAAAAAAAAAGAAGAAATATGAAATTACTTGTGCCACCAAGAACATTGTTTACAAACTTAACTGTGAGTAGAAAAGGAAGATTTCATTCTACAGAGTAATTTGTATTTCTAATTCGTTCTATGCCATTGAAGGCAAAATGTGGTCTTAATTTTGATTGAACAATGGTAGCACCTATATATATATATATTACATTCTGGTAAATAATTGAGCGATCGTATCTGTCAACGGATCGAAAAGATCGAGTTTTACGTTTAGCAATTTGCAATCTGTCATTTGTTGGTATAACAAGCCCCCACAACATCAATTTGAAGAGACAGATCTGCTATTGTTTAGTAGAAATCTTATTTTGTATTAATTATAGAACATAGTTCTCTGTTTTTTTAAGGAGATTGT
Source organism: Sechiopsis laciniata (assembly GCA_037833695.1). Taxonomy (NCBI): domain Eukaryota; kingdom Viridiplantae; phylum Streptophyta; class Magnoliopsida; order Cucurbitales; family Cucurbitaceae; genus Sechiopsis; species Sechiopsis laciniata. The sequence continues at coordinate 14,606,111 of JBBMKA010000022.1, forward strand.
TGTTACTATTTGAAGTCAGAAATTGTGGGGTTCTTTTTCAGGCTCAAGAAAGCATGATCTCTCAAGAGGAAATATACTAGAGATCCAAAATGGACCAAGGGTACCACTATTTAGTTGAGTGAAATTGCAAGTCCCTTTGAGTTGTACTTGAGAATTGATGGTATGCTTGCATAAGTTTTGGTTTTGGTCTTACTAAGCTTATGACATTTAGGATTTTTAATTTTTTTTCACGTAGGGTAGAGTTGGGTCATTGGATTGTTATTTTTTGTTTGGTTGGGCCATGAGATAGGGAATTGATTTTCTAATCTCGAGATTGTTAGTTTAAGTTTTATAGTAATTAAATTATGTTTATTTTGATGGACATCTATTTAATTATTTTTCAAATATTAAATTGAGATTAGCAAATTCAATCAACTAAATTTTAACTTTTAAGATGTATGAACCATTTTTTTAGTTTTATCATATGGTTTACATTAATGCTACTAAGCTATTGTTTATGTTAGCGTATGAACTTCTCTCTTTAAAATTATAGATACCAATGTTATAATTCAACCAATCAAATGTCTCTCTCATAAAACAACAAAATTACACAATTATTTTTATAATTTACTTTTTGTTGTCGCTTTAAATGGAGATAATCATTTTTTTTCTTTTAATTCTTGCTCTCTCCATAATTACATTCTCATTTACTTTGTCTCAAACATTCAAAATGATTATTGAAAGTGGCGACGCTATTTGTTTCATTATTTGTTGGTAATTTAGTTCAATATTATGATCATTAATTCGATTTTAAGAATTGATATTTGACTCTCATCTATTTAATAGCAGTAGTATCTGTGTGTAGCATTTGTGGACAACTCTCTTCCAAAAAACCAGAATCTTCCGAAAATGGAAAGTCAGCTTAATTTGAGCTTCGGCAATAACTTGTAATGGAGCCTTTCTTCACGGGAGCTGACGGCGGCGCCTTTTCCCGATGATAAAAGTTATTCAATTAACTAATTAATTAATTCCATTAACATTTCCTTTTTCTTTTGTTGGATCATTGAATATACATTCTGTTACTTAGTTGATGCCAGCAAATTTATAAATTAAAAGTTCATAAAACAATAATCATAATTAGTTTTTTTTTTTCGTAGATTAGTTTCTTTTATCATGTTCATATGAAAAATTGCAATCTTGCAATTTTTTTTTAAATTTTATTTTTATTTTTTTATTTTTATTATTAAACTTCAATTATATTGTAGCGCCATAGCCATCATCTAACAAACCAATTATTTAAATTAAATTAATGATTAGCTGATATTTAGATTAGTCACTAAATTGTGTAAATGGAATATTATCATATAAATAAATAAACCATGGGGAGTAAGTCCTTTTAAAAAAGATTAAAAAAAAAAAGTCCTTTTAAAAAAACTTTTAATTAATTAATTAATTTATTAATACGTAGTTCTACATCAATGATTGATATTTTTTTTTTATTAGAAAGCATACAATTAAATAAATGAAATGAAACATTCCATATGTAAATTGCTTTTTAAACAATATGATCAGATTTTATTTAGAAATATCTGGATTATTAATTGATAATATCTTTTTAAAAAACAATTGATATAAAAATTAACGATTATCATTTAGGGTTTTTAAAATTAAAGTTATATATTAACAATTTTTGAAAATGAGATTACTTCTGCAAACAGCTTAAAAAAATATGAAATTAATTTTAAAAAAAATAAAAAGAGGGTGAAGTCAATTTTTTAGTCCATGCATCTACCAAAGCTATGGACAAAAACAATAATTATAACCCAATTAAAAAACTAATGCTTTTATTAAATTAAAAGATTCAAAAGAACAACCAACAAAAAATTAGCAATTAAAAAAGTATTTTGCCAAAAGGTTCGACATAAATAAATAGTGATGTATGGGGAAAAGAAAAGAAAATAAAAAGTAGAAAAAGGGAGTCAAAATTCGGGGGTAGAACGGACATTTAACGAGTGAGAGAAAATCCTTTCCAACAACAAAGACAAAGTTCCATACTGCAAAAATTTGTAACTATCCTTCACAACTATTAAAGCGTGCATAAAATGACAAATAATGTAAAACGAAAAAAAAAAAAAAGAAAAAAAAAAGGAATGTCCTCTCTTTATTATTATTATTATTATTATTATTATTTTGAAGTTGTAACCTTCATTTTTTTAGTTAAATTACGTGTGTTTCTTGATTTTTAAACATGTTTAACGAGTCTTACATTCAATAGATTTAGAATTTTCAATTTTATGTGTAACAAGTATAAAAAAAATCAATAATTTAAAAATTAGTTAGGTAGTTAAATATAAATTTAAGATAAAGTATTCTAAAATTTTAAATTAAATTTTGTGCCCGGTTGATTCATGATTTTTTTTTTTTTTCTTTTTACTTTTGAGAAAATGATTCATGAATTTGAATGATTTAAAAGTTTTAAGATTAAATTATAATTTGTAAATTTTTGAAAAAATATTCGTGAGTATCTGTCTAATTTTTTAATATTTGTTATTAAAAAAAATTGATTTCAACTAGATAAATAACATAAATCGAATTCATGATATTTGAAATCTTCCAGGCTTTTTTGATTATGTAAAATCCATGATGGTTGTAACTTTAAAACTTTAAAATCATATTGACACAAGATTCAAAGTTTATGGATTACACATGTGATTTGTCTTTTTTAATTTTAATGTCATGATATTAAGATTTTGAATCCCCACTTCAATAATTTATTCTTATGATCAATAATAATTAAGATCTGGCTTAAGGATGTGTGTAGTTACATATAGAATAGAATGACAATGTAATTTTTTATTTTATTTTTTTAGTATAAGTTAGAGAGGTTACTATTTGTGATTATAATATTGAATTATATTATGACCAAACAATAAAACATGAGACCACTGACCTATTCGATTTTGATAATGCAAATTCAAACTTATAAATTTTTTTATTATAAATATACATTAAGTCTATTCAACTATTATCATAATTAATATCAATTATAAAATATGAAAAATTGTTACAATCACATAGAATTTACTCTCCAACTAGTCCAATTACATAAAGACTTTCTTAAAAGTATAAAACTTAGTCAATACACAAGTTTCTAACAACGATACTTTGAAATTAAAGACACATATGCTCATTTTATAGCATTTGGAGGACAACAATTTCTTCACATATTCGATATTTTGCCAAAAACTCAACATGTTCTTAAAAGAAAAAAAAAAAAATTGATACGAGTTCCATTATTGTGGAACTCACAAAATTAAAAAAGGAAATTTATTTTATTTTATTTTAATTAAATGTTGAAATTAGAAAAGGAAAATAGAGAAGAAAAAAAAAGGAAAAAAAGAAAGGATGAAGAAAAAGAAGATTAAAAATGTTATGTTGGTTGCGAATATGTTGACACCTTCCGACGTCAAAACTCCAAACCCTTCGCCGGATACACAACACACACACATCGGTCTTTTTTCTTTTTTCTTTTCTGCAATTTTCTTACACTTTCTTTAATTTTGTTTCTCCAAATCCCTTCACTCTTATTCCCTACGAATCTTCTCAACTTTTTCGTTTCTGGGTTCTTCACTGATTCACTCATATATCTTCAATTTTGGATTTGAGTGCGTTGCTTTCCGTTTCTTCTTCTGGGTTCATTGATTTTGGTGGAAGAAATCCGAATTGGGGCGAGCCAACGGTTAATTATGTGGTTTTAGGAGGTGGGTTTTGATTGGATTTGGATTTGGGATTGAAAAACTTTTGAATTGTTGGGAATTTTGATGGCTAACCCATCTGGGAACCATCAAGAAGCTGGCCAACCCTCGTCTTCTTTCGATGGTGGGAACCCCAGCAACGGTAATTCGACCCATGTTCCTGCAACGGATAATTCGAGCTCGGCTCCTGCGATGAAGCACAATCCAGGTATCTCCACGGATTGGACATCTGATGAGCAGGCCACACTTGAAGAAGGGCTTAAGAAGTGAGTTTTTTCTTGTTTTGGAATTTATGCTTTTGAACTTCTTGCGTTTATGGAAGTTGTTTGGATCCACAAGCTGGTTGAATTAAGAGAATTGGATGATTTGCCTTTCCTTACTTTTGCAGTTTTTTTGTTCCTGTGTTAGTTCATGTTTTGTTGTTTCTAAATGGTTATGTTACGAGATTGGTTCCCTAAAGTTCTGTTTAATAAGGCCCTGAAAGTGTCTAGTAAGTCCCTTCTTCATTTGGGGTTCGGACGAGTGGAGAAATTTGTAATGTTTTTTTACCATCTTAAAATTCCTCTTTAAAACGTTCTCTTAGAATTTTTTTTTGTTTTATTTTTTGATATATTTGACTGTCCGGATTCGCGAACCTGACTTACGGGTTGACCTCACAACATTTGAATGTCAAAGAAACTCTTAATTCCCCAAGGCCCTTTTGACTACTCGGTCACTCTTGCATAGAAGCTACGTCTATGGATTGAACTAATTTTTTTTTTATTATTATCGGGTCGTGGGAAAATATATGTTAATGTAGTTTGCTTGGAATGAGATTTATGGCAGTTAACTATTTATGAGTGTATGTGGAATATGCTCTTTTGAAATCTGAGCTTTTAGTATCTTGCTGTTCTTTCCCAATATCTGCTTGTTATCTGAACGTCACCACATGGTTGCATCCGATAATAGTAAATTATTCATGCCCAGTAGAGTTTACTTGGTGTGGGCAAAACAACTTGAAGAAGATTGCTATGGTAAATGATTTTGATTCGGTTTATGTGAAATGACACAGATATGCCACAGAGTCTAGTGTTATTCGTTATGCAAAGATTGCTATGCAGCTACCAAATAAGACTGTACGAGATGTTGCTTTACGTTGCAGATGGATGAATGTGAGCTCCTTTTCCCAATTCTTGCTTTTGTCAACATATAAATTGTTGGCAAGATTTCTGTTTATTGAGTGGCAGAATTTCATGATTGGATTCACCTTTCCCTGAAGATTCATGAAGTTGTTTTTGCTTTCGTCTAGTACCTGTTAAAAAAAGTAGGTTGAAATACATATGTATTCTTAATTGCATATCTTTAAATGGTCTGAATGTCAATGTATCCGTATAATTATCCTTATCCCCCTTCTGACATGGATGAAAAATGCTAACAATTTTATAATCACATTTCCTCTGTTTCTTAAACCCAAAAGAAAAGAATATTTTTTTTCCCTCTTACAGGCAAGTGAAAGCTAGTTTATTTATATACTTATTTTTTAAAAAATATTTTTGTATGCCGTTATTTTTGGTCTGTCTAATTGGATATAGCATTGATGGCACTTTCTCATCACCTATGGACATCTACATACTTTATATCACTATTATCAGGTTTCAATTTTATTTATGCTCACTCTATTCCTCTCTGGTTCCCTTTTTTTGGTCAGAAAAAGGAAAATAGCAAGAGAAGGAAGGAAGAACACAATCTATCCAGAAAGAATAAAGATAAAAAGGTATCGTGTAAATTATTTGTGCTTCTTTTTCTCTTTAATTTTTATTATTTGAAACGTATGAACTATCATGGGTTGGCCTAATGGTCAAATAAGGGTCTTACCAATAGTAAAGTACTTAGAGGTAATGGGTTCAATTATGGTAGCCACTTAGGAATTAATTCTCTACGAGTTATCTTAACAACCAAATATAGTAAGGTTAGGTAATTGTTCCATGAGAATAGTTTAGTCGAAGTGCCCATAAATTGGTCTAGACACGCACAAATATAAAGATTATTATTATTATTATTATTATTATTTTTTACCTCAAGTACCTTGTAAATGGTCGTTTCTCTCAATTTTATTCAGTGATTACATCTGCTGCCAATTTGGGCTAGAAGTATAGTAAGTACGCTGCTAACTGGTAGCTATAATCCTAATAGCTTAAGACACTAAAGTCAACCAGGAAAATTAACTGCCTTCAGCAAAATAACAACTCTATGAAAATAGCTCTGCCAACATTATAAAGTTCCATTGTTGCAGATAACATTATATTAGATGTTCTTTATGTAATTGTATAATTTTATTCCACTATTTTCACTCCTTAAGTTTTTCGTTCAAAGTGTATTTTAAATGCTAATATCAAGGATAAAACTCATTATATTTGATACTTTTAGGTCCTCTTGCGAGTGTTATGCTTTCCTTTTGTTCAAATTGTATTTTCTTGGTAAGAATTTTCATTCAAATTGTATTCGCTTTATGTCTTCTGGGATTATTATCTGTTCTCCTTGGGCGCTTTTTTTGTTCTTTATTGTTTTATTTCATTTCTTGTGTTTTTGGGAACTCTCTTCTTTCTGATTAGGTAGCTTGTTCTTTTGAATCTTATGGGGTTTGTTTCCTTGAACTTTATCTTTTTTCTTTTTCAACTTTTTTCATAGATTAATAAAAATCCAATGACTGCCAACCAACTGTATAAAGAACTAATCCCTTCTGTTAACATCCACCAGAACTAGCAAAATTTATTATAAAAAGCCAATGAATATATAACTTAGCCATTTCTTCCAAGGAGAGCCTGTCCATTATTTTTGGCATGCTCATAGAGCTGGGGAGTGATATTTTTCTTTGTTTCAGGAAAGAGTATCTGACCCTTCAATGAAGTCAGCACAGGTTGCAGCTAGGCCTAATGTGTCTCCTTATGGGATTCCTATGATTCCAATGGACAATGATGATGGCATCTCTTTTAAAGGTTTTGTTTCTACACTCTTCCTTCACAAATCACAACACTACGTATTTTGGGCTGTTGAAGCTCCTGTCTTTATTCTCTTGACATGAAGGATGGGGAGTGAATTTCACAGTCTCTTATTAATAGACATATAGTAATGCAGGCAGTGTTCATAAAAGAAAGAAAGAAACATGTAGGTAGTAAATCATAGAGTAATTATTCAACTTCCTTGCTTTTTTGTATGCTCCGTGTATTGTTCTTTCATTCTTTTCTCCATGAAAGTTTGGTTCCTTATAAAAAATATAAAAAATAAAAAATATTAAACTTCCATGCTTGTTCTTCTGTATAACCTAACCATCTGCTAGACCTTTTTTTTTCTCTACAATTTTGATTTGGGTCGTTGGGTTACTCATAGATATAAATGCTATCATAAAGTGTGATTGTCTGATAGTTCATATCATCATTAGTGTATGATAATTCATAATTGACAATTTGAAATAAGAACAGAACCTTTCTAGGATTAGGACCCTTGATGTAACGGCCCAACCCATTGCTAGCCAAGATATTGTCCGCTTTGGCTCACTGGCCTCACGGATTTATTTCTCCCCCCAATGGAGGGAAAGCGCGTTTTGCTAGGGAAAGGTGCCCACACCCCTTTTAAAGAGTGCTTCGTTCGCCTTCCCAACCGATGTGAGATTCTCCTATGGGTTTCCACCTCCTTAGAGGTCTAGCGTCCCGATGGATCCGACACACCGGCTCGATACCTGGCTCTGATACCATCTGTAACTACCCAACCCATCGCTAGCCAAGATATTGTCCGCTTTGGCCCACTAGCCTCACGGGTTTCCCTCCATTGGGGGGAGAAACAAACCCGTGAGACTAGTTGACTAAAGCGGACAATATCTTGGCTAGCGATGGGTTGAGCCGTTACACTTGGCTTACTACCAAAAAGAAAAATCAATTTGGTACAACTTTTCTGAAAGAGTTAAAGTAGGTTGTCTTGAAGATCAAAGATCACGTGATAAGAAAAACGAGTTTGTTAGTTAAGGCTGAATGCTCAAGTTGATACTCCATTATTCACGCTGAAGAGGTACTCTGAAGTGTTTGAAAAATCATGAAAATTCCAACAGCATTCTGAAATGTTTGGCTGCATCACTCCTCAGTGTGAAGACTGAGCTACAAAAAGAGCTTCTATTGGTTGACTCTTTGGAAGACCATTGTTCTCTCTTTCTCTATCCAATATCCATGCAGAAGAGGTCTTCTATCCAAGAAAAGCTTCTCTGTATCGGTACCAAAGAGGAGATATTCTGCTGATAGAAATGCAAGGCTAGATAGCAGTGGGAAGGAGAGGAAAATCCGAGTTTTTTCCACCGTATTGTTGCCTCCAAAGCAAGGAAACACCATCAAGTCCTTTCCAAGGAGGAACCAGCCTCCTTCATGAACAAGATATAATAGAGAAATTTATTGACTGTTACAAGCCCCCTTCCTTCGAGCAGGAGGGATGACGGGTACATTTTTGCCTTCTCCCATTGAGTGGGATCCTTTATCATTCGAGCGAAGCCAAAGTCTTGAAGTTCCAGTCACTAAAGAAGAGACTTTCACTGCTATTGCTAACTTAGGAACCAAAAAATCCCTAGGGTTAGATGGATTCACAATAGAATTCTACACAAAAATCAGTCTTATGTTCTGGAATTTTGCAGTCATCATTCATCAATGCTAGTGTCAATGAGACGAAGGGTGGAAAGGAAGCTGAGAAAGGAAGGGAGACATAGGGACCGTCCCTTGTATTAATTTGTTTTCCATCCCCAATCTTCCCCTCTCTTGCATTCACAGTCACAACTTACGGACTATTAATGTATTCGTTGGCTTATTTGGGGAGGGAGATGCAAGGAGGGACGGGGAGAGAGATGTATAAATTAGTTACTTTGCCCCCTATTTCTAAAACTTTAAGGGAATCCTTTGATGGATAGAAATGTCTAATATTTCAGTGGAAACTTTACTTCAAGATAGCTAGTGATTTGATTTCGCCAACAAACATTTACAGAAAAGTGGTTGATGGAAAAGTCAATGTCGAAAAGTAAAAAGTGTACAAGGATTCATTAGTTGATAATGCTAATTCTTTTTTGGACCAAATGAAATAAGTGGACCTTCTGCAAAAACTTAGATTGCCCGATCATATTTACAAAGGCATTTTCAATGTGGTAAAAATGGGACCTAAAAGAGTTTACTAAAATCCTCTTGTTCCAAGCTCAAAAATACTCAATAACTGTGAAATGGAGAAAATGTTCTTTTCAAATGTATTCAATGAGAATGCAAGATCCAAATGTTGCTTATTGTTTTTCTAATAAGAAGTGATCTTCCATTCTGGTGAATAATAGACCGAGAGTTCGGTTTCTCAACAAGGTCCTTGTTAAGAAGAGCTTTGGGTATTAGTGCAGGTCGTGGACGTGGAGTTATATCAGATCGGTAAGTATTCGATTTTGGTGAATGGCAGACTGAGGGGTTTGTTTAGTTTTTCTTGAGGTCTTGGGCAAAGGGATCCCGTTCACCCTTTATCAGGAAATGTGATTGAGGTGAATGAAACTTTGGGTGGAAGTTCAACCTCCAAGTATCCTGTATAAAAGAAGCACGTATTGATTATAGAATCCCTTGCATGTGAACAAAATAATAATCCCTTGCATGTGAATAAAAAAGCATGTATTGATTATACAATCCCCTGCATGTGAATGCTTTTTAAAGTTGTCTGTACTGGAGGAAGAGAAAAAGGTTATTTATTTTTTCTGTAAAAATAATTCCTCGGCCACTTAATGTGTATTGTGCATAACATTTCATTTGGTCATTGTGATGCTTTCAGCTATTGGTGGTACAACTGGAGAGCTTCTTGAACAGAATGCGCATGTCATGAATCAAATTTCTTCTAATCTTGCATCTTTTCAGGTGAAGAACTTAGCTGTCTAGATGTTGTTTAAGCATTATTTAAGTTTAAACAAGAATTTAGTTCCATCTTATCTCACATAGTTTTAATTGTAAACTTTAGAACTATTTCTTGATGATCCTGAGCATTTGACTTTCTTGCAGCCATCTCTGATTTATTTACTTCTGTATTAGACAACAGGATTTGCACTCATTGTTAATTATGAATCATAATTACTCTAGAAACTTCGTTTTTTTCACTTTTATCCCCTCATATAATTGCTATTAATTAATTGTGCCTTTCATGATTGTGTTTTTCCTTTTCTTTTTTCTTCTTAAATTGTAATTTCTTTGATCAAAGCCTCTTGTTTTATAATTTTTTTCAATGCTTTTTCCTGGGGTTCCATTTATATAAGGTGTTCCCAGTCGCTCCAGTAAAAAAAGTGTTTTGCTATCCAAAATTCCCAATGGTGAAATTTGGGGGATTGTGGATATTTGTTAGAATCTGCGAGCACTGATTCTTTTGTTCCTTCCAACTTTGTTGCCCCTTTTAAAATCATTTAATAGTTAACTGCGTTTCTCAAGGCTTTTCATGTGTGTCTGTTACTGTTCATTCAAGCACATTCTTTCTATAACTAAAACATGGGATGTGGCTTTAGGAGGAAATATTTGTTCATTTGATAATTGGGAATTTAGATGTACTGATTTTATGTGTCATTTCTTGCTATACAACATTATGTTTGAACTGATCTTTTTTCATTTTCTATTTTTTATTTTTTTATTTAGATACAAGATAATATCAACCTCTTTTGCCAAACGCGGGATAACATCCTCAAAATAATGAACGAGTAAGTAACACTACCTCGACTGCTTTTTCCTTAGTCTGCACCCCCAGCCCCTTCCCTCCGGTCGAGCTATGCTCTCCTAAGTTTTCTCAATTATTTGTGCCCTCTTAATATATATTGGTAGGAAAGTCTTCTTTTAGTGGAGTTGGAGTTTCTGTTTTGGTCCTAACTTTGAAAATAATTCAGCCAATGCTTTTAAAAGTGCAATAGTATTCTTGGAGTTAAGCTGAAAGAAAAAAAAAAAGTTAAAATGTAAATAAACTTTTTAATAATAGGATAATGAAAGACTTAAGAAATGAAGGTTTTTGTAACATGTATCCTTATTTGGAGTTAGAAGAGACAATATAGTTAGAGTTTGAATATTAAAAAAAACTCTTAAAGGTTGGTAAATGTTATTTTTTAATTAAAAAAAAAAAAAAACCCTTAAATTCAAGATTTTTTGCATTTAGGGTTAGTAGTATATATTTTTTTAACTAATCAACAAGCCCAAATAGGGAAGTATATTTTTAAGCGCAGATCTAGCACGTCGCTTTGTTATTGACTGTGGCCTCCAGATTTCGGCTATTCCTCCTTTACATTTTAAGGAGTCTTAGCTTTCTTGGATCAGGCTTTACTCTTTTCAGGGCTCTTGTTGGGGGGTTTGATGGTCACCAACAGTTTTTTTGGTTGTTTATCACATTTTCTGGCAGTTGTTTAGTTGTGCTTGAAAGGAAGCTCATTTGCATTGTATTGTGTTCCCTGTTTTTGAATTTGATGGATGGTCTTTGATGCTTAGAAGGTTGTGTGTGGCTGGTCTTTTGTGCTTTTATTTAGTTGGTAACTCTTTCTGTGACAAGTTTGGTTGGTTGGGGCTTTTAGGGGGTTGAGTTTTGATTTCTCAGTTCTATTCTCTGATATGAGAAAGATTGATGAGCGGTTTTGGTGTTCTTTGTTCTTGATGATGAAGGTGGATCGTACAGGAGTTTCAAGAATTCCCATGAAAGTTTGGTTCTTAATAAAAATTAACAAATTAGTTTCAAGGTTATGTTGTTTGAATTGAAAAGTTGTTGATTCCATCGCTCTCGTCAAAATCGAAGAGATAAAATCTATAATTGTAAAGCAAATTCGACATTTTTATGATCTTCATAGTAAGTTATGGGAACTCTTGCTACTATTATCTGTCCGGATATTTATCGCTTTAAAAATCGAAAAAAAATTCAGTTAGTCGTTTGTTATTTTCTTTAATCATAGGACAGGACAATGCCTGCCAATAGTTGTAAGGACTTCTACTGCTAATTTCTGTGATTTATCTTTCTGGTGAATTGATAAAATTATTCTGCACTGAATTGAAGCCAGACTTTTCTGACAAAAATGCTCTAATTCATCTTCAATCTGCGTACTTGTAGCTTGAACGAAATGCCCGAAGTAATGAAGCAGATGCCGCCTCTTCCGGTGAAGGTGAACGACGAGTTAGCAAACTCGATCCTTCCGCCGACCGCTCATTCCATGCAATAATGAAAAATCTTCCAAAAAGACTGTTTCAACAACACACTCTCCCTTTCAAATCACTTACTCAGCAAGGAAAGGGAAGTATATTTTCTCAACTGAACTTACCTTCCCAAATTCAGAATTTTCTGCATATGATCAAATTGTTTTAGTTGGCTCTTTAATTTATTTTTTGTATTGCTTTAGCATATATGGATTCATACATTAGTTTCAAGAGGTAGATTGTAACTTAGATGCTGTGTAATAAATTAGGAATGGTTTTCTTTTTAATGGTCTGGGAAATGAAAAGTAATAAACATTAGTTGATGTCATTATTTGTATTCCCTCATTTTGTTCTTCGTTTTCGCATCGAATTTTTGCAGTATGAAGGTGATCTGATTTATCTGTCTAAGTAATTAGTTGCTATCTGGATTTTGTATTTTATTTGTCATTTAGATGACTTTATGAAGGAAATGAGAATTTGTGTAGAACTGACTAGTGTTATTCTGACTCTCAAAATGCTTGTTCAAATACTGATTCTAGGCTTTTCTTTTTCTTTCAGCTTTTAGATGTAGATTCTCTCTTGTTCCAATGTAATTACTTTTCTGTCCTTTTTGTTGAAGTTGAAATGGAATGTGTATTATTTGGAGAGATCTTGCCTATATGACCCAACACCTCAATTAATTGCAAATATAATACCATTTTGCATTTGTAAATAAAACAATTTTTCAATATAATAATTTTTTTAAGTTTCACACTTGTTATTATGGGTGATTTCAGTTCGGTTTTTATCGGTTTTGTACTAAACCGACAATTGAACCAATATTTCCGGTTTTCAAAAAATTGATCCGATCCAATGACCAATAAAGAATAGAACCATTGGTTCGGTTCGATTTTGGATCCGATCCGATGTCCAATTTTTTTTTAGTATATCAAAAATATTTTTCATAAAAAAATCTCATAAAAAACAATATTTTTAAAGGTTGGAAGTATTTTTTAACTTATTAAAAATTGTTTAAGGATGTTTTTTACTTCAAATAGGAGGGAATTAAGAAAATCTTAACACTTTAAAAAATCTTCAAAATAATGGAATGAAGATAACTTTACATGATTTATTGACAAAATATATATGTATTTGTAATCTCACAAAATATATATATGTATACTTCGGTTTGGATCGATTTTATTGGTTTTTTAAAACAAAAACCGGAATCGATCCAATATTTTTGGTTTTTTCAAATTACAAACCGATATGTCTGATTTTGTGCTAAAAAATTGATCCGATCCATTGAATTGGATTAGTTCGGTTCAATTTTTCAGTTTTTCGATTTTATGTTGCACCCCTACTTGTTATAATTTAGATATTTAGTAAACATCATTGATTGCTATCAGTGACTACAGTCTATGACTATGCTAGATTAAGTCTCGCTTTTTTTTTTTTTGAAAATAAGTCTCACTGACTTATTTGCTATTAAGTGTATTAATTTACCATATTAATAGGTTAATCGGTAAATTTGTGGCATTTAATCTATATTTTACCATAAGTGATTTTTATTATTCGACAATATTTAGGGGTGTGAATTTAAATTCTGACTTTTTAGTTATAGATTATTTGCATACTTATTTGTTATTAGGTCATTCATTAATATATCAATATCAATGATAGAAAAAGAAATGTATACGAGTGGCTTGTTGCCTTTTTTTTTAAAATTTTTTTTAATATCAATAACGGTTTGCATTTATGAGTTTATTATTGATCAATTGAATTAATATATATAGCTTTGTTCCTCTAAATTTGAGGGCTAATGATGTGGCACCGAATATATTGTAGGATGAGAAGTAAAATTGAGAATTGTCTGAGGTATCAATCCTTACCGTCGTCTCGAATTTGGAACTTTTAAGGGAATACATTCCCAAAGTCCAGATGCTCAATTATAGAAATCAATACAAAGATAAAATGAGGATCTCCAATATATCTCCAATATAGGTGGTATAAGTAGCGAAGTTAGATGGTAGTTAAAGAATAAATGGTTCTTTTCTTACCATATCACCCAAATAAAGAAGATATATAGAGGTTTCAAGGTTTGATTTTCATGCACAAAAGAAGTGAAATTAAGTCTTGTGGAGTGGATATAGTTTTCCAAAACCACTATAAATTTCAACATTTCAATAGTGTGTTAGGTCTTCCCCTAGATGTACTACAAAACAAGACTTTTTTTTTTCAAGCTTTTGAATGTTTTGTTAGTTATTATGTGAAATGTATTAAATATTTGTCAAATTCTCTTCATAAGCCACTTTAATCGTAAGTTCTACTTCATACTATAAAATTAAAAAAAAAAAAAAAAAAAATCAATTCAACTATATTTTTTTTGACTATATAAAACTTTTATAAACCATTTAAATATAGGGTAAAACATCATTTTGTTCTCTGAACTATCATGTAAGCTCCATTTTGGTTCATGAACTTTCAAAAGTCTAATTTTAGTCCTTCAACTATTATTTTTGTTCTATTTTGATCTCTCAACTTTCAAAAGTCCAATTTTGGTCCTTCAACTTACAAAAAAGTTAAAAAATAGTACTTAAGTTAAAAAAAAAAAACTTAACTATAGTGAAAATTTATGAGTTGGCAAAATAATAATAATAAAATAATTTTATTATCATCTTCTTCTCTCCCATCTCTCTCGCACCTTTCAAGTGAAAAAAAAAAAAAAATAGAGCAAGATTACTCCCAAATTTCATTAACCTTATAAAAATGTATTTCAAAATCCTCATCCTCATCCATAAAATTCATAAAAATTAACCATAGAGATACACTTGCGAATGACTTTCCATCTCACCACCAAGGTAAACATTATGCAAAATAAAATTTCAAATAAAGGTTTGGAAAGATATCCAAATCCACTTCTCTGAAACTCAAACAACCAAAACCTTCTTGGTTTACCATGTCAGGAAAAAGATGCCTAAAACTCAACACCAGTTATTAACCATAAATCTTGATGATTCCAATAGGCCACAAATACCCAATAGAAATAGAACAAAACCCATATGAGCATAGAGCTTAAAAGATAATTGAGTTGCTTCAATCGG
>JBBMKA010000022.1:14621204-14671040 GCA_037833695.1 Sechiopsis laciniata
TATATATATATATAGTTATATATATATATATATAGTTATATATTTCTGAAATAGAATCAAACTAAATAATAAAAAATTAAGATACCAATCTCTAATTTTATAATTATATATGTTATGAACATGAGCATCATTACCAATAGAACTGGATCTCAGACAATCACAGCCGTCCATCTTGATTCATAGGTCAGATTCTGATTGCCCATCAAGATTCTTTGGTTGAATTGAAAATATTCTCCTTATTATTTATTTTTATTTTGTGTGAATTGGATTGCAAAGAATTTGAGCTTTGTCAAGGAAATTGCTTTGAAATTGTATTCTTTATATTGTTTCTTAAAAAGAAACTTCAAAATCGTGATGAGATCATAGTATAGTTTGTTAACTTGAAAATAGTTTAAGTACCCCTAGAATATCATTTCAATTATGTACTTCGAATTTTGTTTCGAACTTTTAAATATTAAAATTTATATCATAAAAAAAACTTCTTATTTAATTTTAAGCTAATATAATCATAATGAGTTTAATAATACTAATAATTTTAATATAAACGAGAACTAAATATAACTATATTTAATTTTATAACAATTCTAATGTAGAGAGGTGCTTTTTGAGAAATAAAAAAAAAAAAATTAATAATAAGAATCTTATTTTAAGTTTTATTTTTTTAAAAGGGGCACATACTAATTAAACATTAATGAAAGCACACAATAAATATATATATATATATATATATATATATATATATATATTATTTTAACATTTAATTATTTGATACATTAACTTTTATTCAAAGGTCACATGATAAAAGAAAGTGATGATTTTGAATATCGTTAAATTACCAAATAAAAATTAATGGCGAATCCCTACTATTATAAAAATACATATAAAAGAAAAGTAGTTATCTAAATTTATATTCATTATGTGGTAATCGAATAAAAGTTAAATTTGTTATTCTTTATTTAAATTATCATGTAGTTAAATCCTTGCAATTTTCCTTCTTAAAAGAATTGCAATTTTAAAAATCCTAATTTAAAGTCAAGGCTAACCGGTAGGAAACAACTTAATGTAACATGAATATGATTAAAAAAAACAATAAATGGATACAAACTTATTAGTGTATTTTGAACGGATAAAAAAATATTTAAAATTTTAAAAGTGATGTGTTCAATCGATAATGATCAACTACATACGAATGGATTTTTTATAAGTATCCGACACACCAATTATACGTTTAATTAAATTGGGAATTTTGATTCCTTTGTATAAATAATTGAGAATAAACTACAATATATCAACAAATTAGATAAAAGAGAGTTCATATTGGAGAAAAAAAATGGCTTGAAGATTTTAATATAAATACAAATTACAAAATGTTAATTTGATCAATAAAAATCGAATATGAAAAAAAATGTTTATTTTGAATATATATATATATATATATATATATATATATATATTTCTTTTTAATGTAACAATATTTAGATTATCATGTCGTACATATTTTAAAGCTATGTTCCATTTGACTTTTGTTTTAATTTTTAAACCTCCACAAATATCAACATGGATTGACAATGATATAATTTTATAAAATTTGAAGATTCACTTGATTGAAATTAAGTTGGCAATAACGACAGAATGGAGAAAATATATACTACTCTTTTTAATAGGAAAAAGGTATATACTATTACAAATAAATATCAAAGCAAGCTTGAGATATTTGATTATCTTTAATTTATATAAATTAATTTGATAGCAAGAATTATTTTATAATGTGTGGAAAAGAAAACCAAATGTGATCACAAATTCTATACCTTTGTTTGATGGAATTAAAATTTATTTACAACTTTTGTATGTGTTATTTTCTAAATAAAATGAGAGGATAGGTTAAATGAATGCTTTAAATCTAATACATGCTTGGGTTAAAATTTGACGTTAAATTATTTATTCAAACCTATATCAATTAGTTAAACATATATGCTTAATAGATTATAATTCTCAACATATATCATCGAGTAAAACAAGATAAAGTATAATGTGTCGTAAGATGTTTAATACACATTTAATTAAATAATTGAAGTTTTTATTTATTTTTTTACAACAAATTTTATTATTTGATGGAAATCCAATTATCAGAGTTCACTTTCATTTATTTGAGAGTAATAATACGAAGGGTTTTGGGCCGAACGATTTGGGCCATCGCTCAAGTGTTTTCAAGTCCACATCCTAAAGCCCAAATCATGTGCCGTACCCACTGGCCCATTCTAAGTTGTCCATCAACGACCATACAAAACACCCTCTCACATCAGTCCCATTCTTATGACAAAATGACATTGTTACAATACTTAAGACTAGGATAATATTGAGTATTCAAACATATTTAATTAATTTTTTCTTTTTTTGGTTTTCTTTAAAATGTTTAGTTAAACATTAATATTTGAGGTTGACTGATTAAAACTTGCGATCTCTTAATAAAATTATATATCAATTAGCGTTGAATAAGCTCACTTTAATCAAATATTTTTATGTTGATTATTTAAGAATGAAAACAATATTAAAGTAAAGTTAAATGATAAAAAATATATACTAAAAAATGATAAAAAAAATATAACTAAACTCCAAAATTAAGATTAAAAAAACAAATCCAAAATTGAAAATGAAATGAAATTTTTTTTAGAACAAAATGTTATTTTATATGAAATTGTTCAAGTGGTCAAAGAAAGTTTTGAGGTGTTTATTAATTCATAATGCCCATTTAACTAAAAATTAATATTTTAGAATTTTCTTAACATCTAAATATTAGAAGTAAGTTTCGCTGATGGAAGATATTAGTGGACTATTAATATATCTTATTGCCATAAATATATAACACTATTAATGTACGGCATTGCTTTAACTAGTTTTCATCTTTATTAACTTACAAAAGAAAAAAGGAAAGTTTAGTTAATTAAAAAATCAAGTGAAGATCTTCCACGGTACAAACTAAGACTAACTACCGGATCGTATCAAGAAATCGTATAAAATATGTAGAAAAGGAAAAATAACAGCTAATCAAAGTCAAAGTCAGTCAACTCCCCGCCAATCTCCCGCGCCTGATTTGGAGTTCCGATCCTGCACCTGAAAACTACGATCCCAGTCTTCCTCAAAGCTCTGTAGAAAGTTGGAAACCCATCATGGAAATCAAAAGAAACAGACGAAGCACCACCATCAACGGAGAGATCCGACCCGATCGAATCGTCGAACCGGGGCGATGGAACCGGCATCGTCAAGGCCTTCTTCATTGGCTCTGTAGCATGTTCTCAAAGCAGAATACGGGGGATTTTGGAACCCTAATACCGATTGGGAAGTGGGGTTTGGGGGAAATCCGAAACTGGGAACAATTGAACTGCGAACTCCAAACTAGGGTATTGTTTTTATTTTGACCCCAACTCTTTTGTTCTTCCATTCACAACTCTTTTTCTCTTATTAATTTTCATGTTCTTGTGTTTTATGTGGTTCAAGCCCGTGCTTTGATTTGCGTCAAGTTCAGTATTACGGAACTAACCACTCACCAGCTTCCGATGGATTGTGGGATCAAAAGGGTATGTATGCTTCTTGTCTATTTCAGTTATTTTTAGATGGGAACACATATTTTCTCTCGGTTCTGTATTGTTGGATTTTTTAGTCCTAACTTGCCCAACTGTGTTCTGAAATTGATGTTACAATGTGTTTGTGTTTAATCTTCTTTCTATCCCCAAGCTTCTGAAATTTTCGATCCTAAAGTCGTCTGTGAAGTGCAATATATGTTGTTCCTGTTGTTGTCCTCTGCTTTCTGTCATAATAGCTGCATTGTTGTTTAAACGGCTTTGAAGGGTTCATTGTAATGAAAGTTAAGACCCTGTTTGATAATCATTTGGGCCTCGTTTGATAACCATTTGGTTTTTTATTTTTAGTTTTTGAAATTTAAGCCTATTTTTACTCCAATTTCCTATCACGTGTTCCATCTTTCCTACGATATATCAATCTTTCCTTAAGAAAGTACGTGAATGCTAACCAAATTTAAAAAACAAAAACTAAAACAAACTTTTGGAAGCTAATTTTTTCTGTTTCCAAGTTTTTAGTTTGTTTTATAAAAATATAGGCTAGATGTAGGCATCCAAGTAAGAAAAACATATGATAAATCAGTTGTCATAGGCTAAATTTCAAAAAAAAAAAACTAAAAACAAAATGGTTATCAAACGGAGCCTTGGTTTTTTGTTTTTGAAATTTAAACTTATTTTTACTCATATTTCCTACAATATACTTCATCTTTTCTACAATGTATCTAACTTTCCTTAAGAAAGTATGTGAACAAAAATAAACTTTTGGAAGTTACTTTTTCTTGTTTCTAAATTTTGGTTTAGCTTCTACAAATATAGGTAAGATGTAGATATCCCTGTAGAAAAAACATATGGTACGATAGTTGTTATATAGGCTTAAATTTAAAAAACAAAAAACAAAAAACAAAACGATTATCTAACGAGGCCTAAATAGCTGATGCTGAACTCGAAAAACATATGGTATGATAGTTGTTATACATCATGCCGGTAACCTCTTGGTTACCAAGTCGGTGCAGACTATTGATTGAATAAATTATTTTGCTCTATGACCTTCCTTATACTTGTGCTATATTCCCTTTTTCTTGTACATTTAGTACTTTCATTGTATTACTTTCTTAACCAATAGAGCAAAATTTAATAAGGAAACGAATTCAATCATTGTAAGCTATGGCAGGTTTCACTTCATACCTTATTAATGATCTTCTGCTTCATTTTCTTCTCCTTGGGGTTTCTCTTTTCTTCCTTGTATCTTCTTTTTTTCTGCTTCTTTTGCTACTGTGTTCTTTATTTTTCTTAAACTCGTTAGGAAGAACAAAATAGCTCTCTAGTTTACCTTTTCCTTCCTCTTTGCTTTCCTTGCTTGATGGTAAATTCTGTCCTAAACCTCCGTTAGGCTTTTTCTCCAAAAGTAGTGTAGACTCTTCTTCTTTCACAATTTCCTCCTTCAACTCTCGAAGCTTGTCTTGCAAGTCCCATAAACTCACTTCCATTTCTCTAAAATTCTTTCCCAGAACTCTTTGGAATGAATTCATGTCTCCTTCATTGCCACTTGACATGAATCGAGTCGCGACATCATACGCTCCATCATACGATCCATTGCGTCACAAAAATACCTTCATCATACATCATTATGGCCAGAATCGAACAACTCTGATACCAATAGATAGGATCCGAACTAGAATCCGAGCAATATATTGAAATATAAAGGATAAAGAACTACAAACTAACCAAGTATTTGATAGGTACTTGAACCTCCCACTCTTGAGAACCAATTGATAGGATCCGAACTAGAACCCGAGCAATATATTGAAATATAAAGGATAAAGGACTACAAACTAACCAAGTATTTGATAGGTACTTGAACCTCCCTCTCTTGAGAACCACTCTCAAGGCCAATACCAAAATGGCTACAATAATCTTGATATCTCTCTTCTCCTCTAATGTCTCTATTTATAACCATAAGCCCCTAACTTACTCCCCAAGTAATTGCTAAGATACCCCTATATTATTCATTAATACTCTAAGGCCCCAACTCTATCACATTTTTGTTTGTTGGGTTTATATGGTTGTATACTCAAGGAGGGCAAGTACATCATTGGATTAAATATTATGTCACAACATCTTGGAGGAGTTTTATTGAAGTTTTTCTTCAATTGGGTAGAGGTATTATTGGACTATATTTATGAGTTTGACAAGATTTTGGACAAGGGATGACGAAACTCATAAGTTTAAAAGATTAATTGAGAGGTGAGGTAAAGGTAGTTATAGCAGTGAAGTTGGATTTTTTGGAAAATAAGAATGGTATAGTACAACATTTTTGTTTGTTGAGTTTATATGGTTTTGTACTCAAGGAGGAAAAGTACATCATTGGATTAGATATGATTTCACAACATCTTGGAGGGGTTTAATTGAAGTTTTTCTTCAAATTAGGGAGATCTATTATTGGTCTATGTTTTTAAGTTTGGCAAGATTTTGGATAAGTGATGACGAAGTTCATAAGTTTAAAAGATTAATTGAGAGGGATGTAAAGATGAATATTATAGTGTAGTTGGATTCCTTGGAAAATAAGATTGCTAAGTACAACATTTTTATTTGTTGAGTTTATATGGCTGTGTACTCAAGGAGGGATTGAAGTTATTGTGGATGCTTTGTTATAGTGAAGTTGGATGCTTTGAGTTTATATGGCTGTCAAATTGGGGATGCTTTGTTAGGAGAAAGGAATTAAGAATTATTCAATTTATTGTGTATGTCAAGTAGACGTAAACTTTTGTTATTTGCATCGGAAGATAATTATTGGGCTATCAAGAATTGAAGTGATAATGAAAAAAGTGATTAGATAATTGATAAAGATACTTTCTTAGAATTGCTAACAATTTGTCATGGAAATTGTGTTGATATAAGAAGATAGCATAGGAGATTGTGAATGAATGGTAGGACTTTTTTTAATATAAATCAAAATTGAAAACAAAGACACTACTCAAAACCAATCTGAGGAAATACTATCTCCTTCAACTGAATACCACAATATTGACAATGTTAGGAAAATAGTACTACCTACATTTCTATATTTTTTCCGGTTCAAAAACATTTGGGGTGGGGGAATTTGAACCCATGACTTCTTATTCATGAGTAGACACTTATGCCGGTTGAGCTATTGCTCTACTTGGCAACCTATTACCTACCTCTCTACAACGTAAATCTAGGAATCTCTGTATACTAGGTACCTAAGATTCATGCATAACAAACAAATCCTAAAAGGTTTTCCTATTTCTTTAGTGTATTGTTGTTGTGTTCTTAGCATGTGATCTTCAAATTATATTCATGTGTGTAACTATTACTTGTACATCTGTGCCTCGAATCTATTTCTGGTAAGAATATATTTCTTCTTTCACATGATTCATAAGTTTTGTCTCAATAACTCTTCTTTTGATTTTACTCTTCTCATAAACTTATTTCTCTCGTCATTGTGAGATCAGTGCAGAGATTATGAAAATGGGAAGAAATATCTTTGCTTTGGTCGTCTACAAAGGGCAATAAGAATTCACTTTTTTTTTTTTTTAACCATCATGAAGTGGCTCAATCGGTCAAAAGGGCTTTGAAGTGCTTAAGGTGATGAGTTCAATTCATGATGGTCACCTACCTAGGAATTAGTTTCTTACGAGTTTTCTTGACATCCAAATATTGTAAGGTCAGGCGGTATGTCCCGTGACATTAGTTGAGGTGCGCAAGATGGTTCGGACAGTCACAGATATAAAACAAAAAAGGACATTGATTTCATATTCAAATCATTGCATTGAGTAGAAAAGCAGATTCCATCCCATAGAGGAATTTGTATTTCCGATTCTTTTTCTGCCATTGAAGGCAAAATCACACACCGCTGTATATTTCTCTATTGGTTTTAACCTCTATTTTCTTTTCTATATTTCTCTGATACAAAGTGGTCTTAATTTTGACTGAAAAATACCCACCTGTACATTAGATTCTAGTAAACAATGGAGAGTTTGTTCTGCTCTGCCATTGAATCCAAAGGATAGTTTTAAGTTTAGCAGTTTGCATTCATTTGGGTATAACAAGACCCCAAATGAATTTGAAGAGACAAATCTGCTAGATTCAAGTGTCTAGTGTAACATTATTTTGTATCACTTCTTAATTATAGAAACATAGTTGTCTATTTTTTTTGTTACCAGATTCAAGTGTCTAGTGTAACATTATTTTGTATTACTTCTAGATTACAGAAACACAGCTCTCTGTTTTTAAGGAGATTATTGTTACCATTTGCTGTCAGAAACTGTGGGGTTATTTTGAGGAAGTTGGGGAAGTTGTTGAATGATTGTGATTTGAGAAGTGGTGGTTGAAATTAATTTGTAGAAAGAGTTAGGTAGCAAAAAAAGTGGTTGAATTGGGCAGATTGAAGGATTTGGGTAAGAAGATGTTGAAGAAAGGGGGGTATGAGAGAGACGGCGGAGGAGGAAACGGGTGGTGGGTTTGGAAGTCGCCGCCGGTGCAGCAACATAGGGATGGAAGATGGGTCCTGTGAGTTTGAGGTTGATTAGGATGGTAAAGTTTTATCAGTGAAGAAGAAATGGTGATTCTTGGTGGATTTAGAATTTAGGGGGAAATGGTGGCGCGTTGAAGTAAGGAAGAAAGAGCATAAACCCATCTGAGAAAATTGTTGTGTCCACGTTTTGGAACGGTAATAAATATATCAACCAGGGTGGTTTTTCTTTAATACCAAGGAAGGCAGCCCATCTGGGTTTAAACATAATCTTCGGCCCAAACGTCGCTTATGGAGGATGGTACAAACTATGCCGCCCCATATCTGCACGCCAAACGCCCCCTTTTAAAAAACCAACCCCCTTTCATTTTCCTCTACACCCTAAAATATTAGTAAGATACAAATGTCAAATATTGTACACTAAAATTAATTTTGTTTTAGCTTCTAATTTATTAAAGCCTAAGAGGTGTTTTACTAACTCCTCCAAAACCCACCTTCAAACCAATTTTTATTATGTCTTCTTTTTATTTTTAGAAATAATTCTTTGTTGGTTAAAAATACCATTTTGGTCCCTCAACTTTAAGTTTTGTTTCATTTTGGTTTCTAGATTTTCAAGTGTTCAATTTTAGTTCCTTAACTATGAGTTTTGTCTAATTTTAGTCTCTCAACTTTGAGTTTTGTTTAAATTTAGTTCTTAAACTTTGAAAAGTCCAAATTTAGTCTCTCAACTATTGATAAAGCTTAAAAACAGTCCCTCAATTATTATTAGAACTTAAAAATAGTCCTTAAGTTAGTTTAAAGAACCTAAAGTTAAAAATAAGAATATTTTATGTCTCTTCTGTCCATCTCTTTCTCTCTCCTTAATTGATATTTCTCTCTCCTCCATAAAAATGAACAAAAATAGTGAACGATGACCATTCCAGAAGTCTCCATAACTTCACCAAAGAAAGAGAACATTTTTTTTTATCGATTTTGCAAAAAATAGCCTCAATGCAAGCAATCCTCTGTCCACAACATTATTTGCAATAACAAAGAATGATTTTTGAAAAAAATTTACAGAACAGAGAATGAAAAAAAGAAAAAAACATCATCAACAAATTCTTTTTCTAGTTATTTATTTCCGTTTCTCTCTCTCTCCTTTCCCAAGACAATTTCTCCCACAATTCACTCAATTTTGTACTTCACCCTCCACTAATCAAATTCAAATACACCAACAACGAGAGTCCCTTTCCCTTTTTTTATTTTCATCTCTTCAATGGCCCAATAAGACCAAATCAATGGTTATGCCCAAAAAATTCTTAAATCAAACAGAGAAAAATGGCATTGTTTTCTTTTTTTTGGACTATTCTCATGTTTTAATCTGTTTTATTGATGTGTATAATGTTTATGAGTTTTTGAATGGATGTGTATTGTTTTTCTCTTAGTTTCTCTCAATCGTCTACGACTGGTTGTTTATTGGGATTGTGGATTTAGAAGGAAAAAAATGACTCCACAATGAGAATCACCACCGTTTTTTTTTTTTTTTTTAAAAGAAAGCTGATATAGAGAAAGATATAAAAAAGAAATGTTTGGAGGAGACAGAAAGAGATAGACAAGAGATGTACAGTATTTTATTTTTAACCTTAGGTTAACATTCAACTAACCTTAGGGACTATTTTTAAGTTTTAATAATACTTGAGGGACTATTTTTAAATTTTATCGGATAGTTGAGGAACTAAATTTTGACTTTTTAAAGTCTAGGGACTAAATTTGAACAAAACTTAAAATTAAGGGATTAAAATTGGACAAAATTTAAAGTTGTGAGACTAAAATTGAACTTTTAAAAGTTTAGAGACCAAAATGGAACAAACCTTAAAGTTGAAGGACCAAAATAATATTTTAACCTTCTTTATTTTTAACCATTCATTTTTAATTATTCATTTATGATTACTCAATTATTTCTAATCATTTTTTTACTATTCATTATAAAGCTCCATTCAAACAAAATTTTGATTTAACTTATCTACATAAAAATTACATTTTAACAAGTTTTTTTATTATAACTTTTAATTTTTAACTATTTAAAATAATTTTTTAATATAAATTCTCGAGTTAGATCCTCATGCTAAACAAACACTCCCTAATTTCTCTTTTCGTCGTTAGAGACGAGCAGCCTCAATCTCATTCTTTCTCTCTTTCCCGTCTCCACCAAATACAACAAATTCTCTTTATTTCATGTTTCACAGCAAGATTCGAATTCAATGCCTACAAAATCACCGCAGATGGCGACGGCGCCGCCGGTGAAAGCCCTAATTTTACGGCGAAAAAGGCGAAAAAAAGCAATCGGGCGATGTGACGTAATTCACTCGGATCGAAACATCTGCGAAGAAAATGAAAACTGAGCTTTGATTTGAGGCTCCGACAATGGCTTAGGAAATGGGAAATGGAGCCTTTCTTTATGGAAGAGCTCAGTCGGCGGCGCGATAAAAAAGAGAAGACTGCAAGCAGCGGCGGCTTTTTAGAACAGGTTGTTGAATTAATTAATAATATATGTTTTATTTTTAAAAATAATTACATAACATTTTTTTTTCCTAAAAACCAATTACATTACATTCTTTGATAAGAGTTATTTGAGTTATTTGATGCCAACAAATAAATTAATTGTTTTTTAATTCAACAAAAAAATTGTTTAATTTTTTTTAACAGAACGTTATTTTATACTAAAACACATTCATAGATCTAAAAAAAAAAAAAACTAAAACAGATTCATATAAATATAATTTCGTGAGGACATGTTGAAATCAAAATATTGTAATTATAATGAATATTAAAAAATATATTGTTGTGTTTTCTAAAAGTAATATATTGTTGAATTAAATTTTTTTTATTATGAATACAAATTTTGTAAGGTATTATATCAACACATAAGTGATGTATGGTTATTGTTTTTAAAAAAGTAATGTATGGTTAATACTTGGATAAATAGCAACTGATGAGGATGTGTTTAGGTTACCAAGAATAAGAGATAGATTGAGAATGTTGATAATTTCTCGTATTTGGGTCGAATCATTTTCTCATAATTACATTTCAAAAAATTGTTTTTTTTTCATTCTCCTCTTAATTATTTTTATTTTTCTCCCAACAACTTTTTATACATTATAGGACTATTTTTTACTCTCATCATATTCATTATTTTATTTTTCTTATAATCATTCTCTTTCTTACAAACACAAATAATCATTCTTTTCATAATCATTTCATTTTCTATTTTTTCTTAATTCTCATTTCCTATAATCATTACCATTTTCCTCCCTCTTATCCCAAACATACCTATATTCAATTCATAGTAATAATCTATTTATAAATTAACTTACCAACAAAATGTGTATTTTTTTTTTTTTTTTAAAGAGAATGTCTAAAAAATAACAAGCAAACGAGTCGCAATTAATTTTCTATCGATTATTTTAACACATCTAAATATTACATGGTGGGAGATATATGGGGATAATCGAGGTAAAGTAAACTTAATCTAACGTAGAATATTAAAAAAAAAAAGTGATTTAAAAAGAAAAAGTGAAAATTCTGTCCCAAGTGGGGGGCAAAATAGACATTTAACAACGAAGAGAGAATCCTTTTCCATAACGAAGACAAAGTTGCATACCACAACAATCGGAAATATCTTTCACGACGATTAAAAGCGAACACAAAATGACAAATAATAAAAAAAGAAAAAGAAAAAAAGAAGAAGAGATTTTCGTTAAATCGTAACAATTTGTTTTGAAAAATAATTGTATGCTGCTTTGGGAGGCTATCTATGTGGCAAAATTTGGACTATTTTTTTTATTTATTTAAAAAAAAAAAAAAAAAAAAAAAAAAATAATAAATAAAAAGTTTAGATTTTGCCACTAGGCAGCTCTGCCAAATGAGCATGTAATTATTTCTCATTTGTTTTTCATTTTAAAATAAAAAAGAAAAGACATAGAAAAAGAAAGAAAGTAAAAAAAAATGTTAATGTTGCTTACGAATATGTTGGGACACATTCCGACGTCAAAAACTCGGAACCCTCTCTCCGATTGCCGTCTACACAGACATCGATTTCATATTTCTCTTTAATTTCTGCAACTTTCTCTATTTTATTTTATTTCCTTGAGCTCCCTTCAGTCTCAATCCGTACAAATCTTTGACCTCTAGGCTCTATCCATTTTTTCTCTTATTTTTTTTTTTTGTTTCTTCATTGATTGACCCATCTCTTGTTTCTTCTGGGTTCGTTGATTTTGGTGGAGGGAATCTGAATTGGCGGGAGCTAACGGTCAATTATGTGGTTTTAGCAAGTGGGTTTTGGTTGGATTTGGATTTGGGATTGGAAATTTTTGAATTGGTTGAGTTTTGATGGCTAACCCATCTGGGAACCATCAAGATCATGCTGCCCAGCCGTCGTCTTCTTTTGATGGAGGGAACCACAGCAACGGTAATTCGACAGCTGTGCCTGGACCGGATTGTTCGAGCTCGGCTCTTGCCATGAAGCACAATCCTGGTATCTCCACGGATTGGACTTCTGACGAGCAGGCTACGCTGGAAGAGGGGCTTAAGAAGTGAGTGTTTTATTGTTTTGAATTTGTGTTTTTTTGCTTTTGAGCTTCTTAAGTTCATGGTAGTTGCTTGAATGAAGGGATTTCGTTGATTTTCTCTGTCTTGTAAGTTCAAGCTCTTTTTCCTTGTTTTTGCAGTTCTATTTCGTGGATTGATTCATTCTTTGTTTTATTTTTGATATCCATGGCTGGGCCAACTTAATTTCATAGAACTATTTACTATTCTTACCGGACATACCACTTTGAATCCTGTAGAAAATTAATCATTTAGTAGGTGACTACAATATCCAAAAAGGGAACAATCTGTTCTTCCTGAATACTTGGATTCAGTGCCAAAGAATTTCCTGTTTAAGCCATATAGTATTCATATGTACTTGGTGATAAATAAAGCTTTCAAACCTTTTTTTTATCCCTCAGATTTTCATAAAGTGGAGTTTCTAGAGATCCCCAATGACCTATTCTTGCACGAATTGTTAATGACCGAATCAGTTCAACATTAAATTGAACCTATCACCTCTTAGTTAGTTAAGACCTTCTTGACCACTAGGTTAGTTCATGATGGTGGATTGATTTATGCTTTGTTATTAAATGGTTAATTTAAATTACGGGATTGGTACCTCAAAGTTTTGTCTAGTAAGTCCCCATTTCATTTGGGTGTCGGAAGTGAGGAACAATTCATACTTATTGCTCATTATCTTAAAATTCCTCTCTAAAATCTTCTCTTAGAATACCAGCTACGTTTATGGACTGGACTGATTTTGATTGAGTTATGGGAGTATATATGTTAATGTAGTTTATTTCTAAGTAGATTTATGGTAGTTAGCCATTTTGAGTGTATATGGAATATGCTCCTTGAAGTCTGAACTCCGAATTTATAGCATCTCGCTGTCCTTTCCCGATATCGGCTTGTTATCTGAACAGCACTAATTGACATCTGATTAATGGTTGTAATTTTTTCCCAGTAGAGTTTGCTGGCTGTGGGCTATAAACAACCATAAGAAGATTTGGATTTTAACTGGCTACCATATGCCTGGTAGAATGAGTACTAATACCTGTGTACGAATTCTTACTTTTAGGTCTACATCTACCTGAGTTTTTGATTTCTTGGTAATATGACACCATGCTTTTTATGAATTATTGCGTGAGTTTGAAGGTTTTTTTTGTAGATGTTGTTTCCCTATTGTTAGAAGTCGTTCGAAGCGATTGTTGGGGAGAATCTTGTAGACCTGTGTCTGGAAGAATGGTTATACTTATACTTTTTAATCAAATGAACTTCTAACTGCTAGGAAAATGTGTTAGACACCAGCCTTTGGCTAATACTCTGTTCTGGAGGCTTCTTCTTTTCTTTTATTTTTTCAACTTTGTTTCAACATTTTTCAGTGTTTGTGTAAGGGGAAATAAGATCATAATCGAACTGCTGTCTGTGCATAGTTCTATTATTATTTTACTATCCTCCCTCTCTTCTAACTTATAGTATTTAAGGTGGCCTTACCATTTTATAAGTGATCTTGATTTGGGTTATATGACACAGATATGCCGCAGAGCCTAGTGTTATTCGTTATGCGAAGATTGCTATGCAGCTACCAAATAAAACTGTACGAGATGTTGCCTTGCGTTGCAGATGGATGAATGTGAGTTCTTTTTATCAGTTCTCGCTTTTGTCAACATATAAATTATTGAAAAATAACCTGTTTCTTGAGCAATCATGAGAACATTTGCCTGGTAATTTGTCAGAAATTACTATTAGCAAAGAAATATATCCAAATTAGAGTCGGAATCACCTTTGCTTTAAGCTTCATGAAGTTATTGCCTTCAGTTAGGTTTTGTTAAACAAAGTAGGTTCAAATTTAAATACATATACTTAAATGGTGTGAATGTCAATGCATTCTCATGAGTCCTGACAATTACGGATGAAAGATGCTAGCAATTTTATATTCAGGTTTCTCTTGTTTTGTAAAACCCTAAAGAAAAGGATAAATTTTTTTCCTGTTCAGGCAAGTATTTCCCCATTAAAACTAGATTTTTTAATTTAATTTTTATGTGGTTCTTTTTGGTCTGTATATCTGGATATAATAATAGCATTGAAGACACTCTATCATCGCCTATGGAGATATAATTGCCTTTATATCATCATTGCAGGTTTCAAATTTTATTTATGCTCTCTATTTCTCTTTGGTTCACTTTTTTTTGGTCAGAAAAAGGAAAATAGCAAGAGAAGGAAGGAAGAACACAATTTAGCAAGAAAGAATAAAGATAAAAAGGTATCATGTAGATTATTTGTGCTTTCTTTCTCTTCCTTTTATTTTTTAGTTTTCCTGTTTTCAAGTGTTGTCTCCTTTCTGAAATAATGAAAAGAACACTGTTTCTTTTATTATATGGTCTTTTGGTGTTTTCTTGTCTATCCTTTCTGAAAAGTTTGTTTCTGGTTAAAAGAATACACTCATTAGCAGCCCGTAAGATCGCGTAATTTAATTAAAGCATCCACCATATAGTGTTTGTATTGCAGCTCTGGTTTTTAAGGAAAGATACATCCCAGACTCTTTACTTTTAACCTGATATAATCTTTTGACTGCTAACCAACTGATGAAGAACTAATCCGAGTAAATTTTATTATAAAATGCATATGGATACCTAAGTTGGCCATTTGTTCAATGGAAATTCTGACCATAATTTTTGGCATGGTCATAGAGCCGATGAATTATATTTTTCTTTGTTTCAGGAAAGAGTATCTGACCCTTCAATGAAGCCAGCACAGGTTGCAGCTAGGCCTAATGTGCCTCCTTATGGGATGCCTATGATTCCTATGGATAATGATGACGGTGTCTCATATAAAGGTTTTGTTTCTACACTAGTCTTCCTTCTCATCACTACGTGTTTTGGGTTGTTGCAGCTCCCGCTCTTCATTCTCAACATGAAGGATGGGGGGTCATTTTTTTTTCTTTTGGAAATCGGGAAATCAGAGCTTTCCTGCACTACACTCAGGGTAACCACGACCGTCCCAAGGGAGATGGGGGGGGGGGGGTAAATTTCATGATCCATTATTAGTAGCTATTGGTTAATGATCTTGAAAGTGAAAAAAATAGACATGTAGATTTTCTTTTAACAAGAGACATCCAAGAAGCATAGATGTAGAATTTGGGTATATGCATGACTTTATTTTCTTAGAATTAAAAAAAGTTATAAACATAGAAGGACGTGTATAATTTTTTTTTAATTACATTTGATTTGCTAGTATTTTGATGATTTTCATATTAAAAAATATTCTAAGGTTCTGATATCTTCTTTTTTAAAGATAATATGAAAGAAGTAATGAAATATGGCAAACTTTAGGAAGCTGGAGAAATTAATTGCATATTTCTACTGTCCTTAATGGGGAATATGTCATAGAGGTGAATGAATGGTTGGGTCTTGGGTGGACGTCTGACCTCTAAGTATTCTGAATAGAATTAGCACGTATTGATTATAACCTCTTGCTTGTGAGTTATCCTTTTAGATATATATTTTGGAGCAAGGGAAAAAGAAATTTTATATCTTCTTTTACAAAAAAATCCCTTGGCACTTGATGTCTATTGTGCATAACATTTGCATTTGGTCATTGTGATGCTTTCAGCTATTGGTGGTACAACTGGAGAGCTTCTTGAACAGAATTCACATGCCATGAATCAAATTTCTTCTAATCTTGCATCTTTTCAGGTGAAAAACTTGCTGTCTGTATGTTTTTTACGCATTTTTAAGTTTAAGGCTTTAAGAAAGAGTCTAGTCTCACCATACCTCACTTGGTGTTAATTGTAAAGTTTAGAAGCATTTCTAGATGATTCCGAGCATTATTTTTTTCTTTCAGTCTTCTCTAATATATTAACTTCTGTACTGGATGGCAGGATTGCACATTGTTTATGAATTAAAATTACTCTGGAGACTCATTTTTTCACTTTCGTCTCCTTGTATAATTGCTGAAAATCATTTTTCATATTCTATCTCTTTTTCACTGTTGATATTAAGAGCAAGTACACGTTTCTCCTTTCATTTTACTTTTTCTTTTTAAATTGTAATTTCTTTGACCAAAGCCTCCTGCAGTTATAATTTCTTTTTCAATGATTTTTCTCGTTGGGGTTCCATTTAAACAAGACCTATTGGATTTTGGTGATTTTATCACCCTTTGTATTTCTCGTTCCCCTTGAAACTTCGTTACATTTCATGTTTTTTTAGCGGTGAAACTTCTGTATGTCCCTTTGGTATGTCAGGAGACTCCTCATTCCCCGTGCACCATTTGCTTCAGTGAAAGCAGTGTTGTTTTCTATCCAAAAATGCCTAAAGGGAACTACAACATAATGTTTGTCTTATAGGATTAGACAATATAATGTTTGAATATATATATATATATATATAATGTTTGACTTTGAACTAATAACCTTTTGTTTTATGTAGATACAAGATAATATCAGTCTCTTCTGCCAAACGCGAGATAACATCCTCAAAATAATGAACAAGTAACATTACCTTGACTTCTTTTCTCCTCACTTTATAGATTTTGTACTTTTATGAGCAATAGTCTATTTTCATTACATCAATGAACAGTTTCATTTCTTGTTAAAAATAAAGTGAAATTGGAGTTTCGATTTGGTCATAACCAATAAACTTTGGCAATAACTCCGCCCGTGTTTTAGAAAATATGAGGCATTGTGAAGTGTAATGTAAACTTTTTTAATGTGAACAAATAGAAATTTCATATTATATTTGTTCATATTAAAAAGTTATTTATAGGGAAATTGTACTGGATTGACTATTTTCACAAAATAATTACAAATATAGGTAAATTTTAAAGTATTTGCTTATATAGTCATTAATACATTTTAATCCGGTATTGTAAATACTCATCAATACAATATTATGTATTATTAATACAATATTATAAGAAAGTATGTATAAATACTCATTAATACCAATGACGATATTTGCTAATTTTTATAAAAGTGATCATATTTGTAATTATTTTCTAGATTTGACTAATCTTCCAAGTTTTCCTTATTTATGTTTACACTTTTTGCTTCCTGCTTAACTCCAAGAAGACTATTACTTTTCCTGCTTAATATGTGATGAATAACTTAGGGGGAATGAGTTTAAGTCATGGTGGTCAACTACCTTAATATCGTACGAGTTAAATGTAGTAGGATTAGGCGGTTGCCTCTGAAAATAGTCGAGATACACGTTAACCTCCTTGGACACTCACAAAAATCTGAAGGCTTTTGTAACATGTATTCATATTTATTTATTTTTAAAAGAACCATTGGGAAACAATAGTTAATCCTTCTTCTGGTTAGTGCAAATGAAAGAATACAAGGGTATACAAAAAGACAACTCACAGAAAGTGGAAAAAGCCTACATCATGGTCTCCCATCCAAAACAATTAGACCTAGGGAATAATTATAAAACAACTTTGTCATTGAAGCCCACAGAGAAACATAGAATCTTATGAGAGACCAAACATCTTCTAGGAATTTCTTAACTCCTAAAAAGATTCTATTGTTTCTCTTGTCTCAGAGCTTCCATAATGGTATGCGTACCTCAGCTTGCCACAAAAACTTCTCTTCTAGGACGATGTGTAAAGCACTTCTCAATCAATTCCTTGCATTGGCCCTAACAACAAGGACACCTTTCTCACCACCTTATCCAAAGTGTTCAATTTGCCAGACAATTCAGAATTCTCACCTTGCAAACCGAGGCAAACTTTGACCTCTCTCTCCATTGAAAGTGTGAAAGAGACGAAAAATAGGAAGAACATGAAAATCCATCAGACATACAAGTGCCCCAAGAATGAACATGCCTCCTCCCGACATACTTTGGAACTTCCCTAACAAAGATCATTGGACAAAGGGCATCTGAAAGCCAATTGAGGTGCGACAGTAAGTCCGAAAAAAGATAACACATCTGCCACCGAAGAGAGGAAAATAAAGGGTATTTCTCTGCAATGCCTTTTTCAAGGACTACTAGAGGTGCCTAAACTCCCACACAGGTTTCAATTGAAAGGAAATAAACCATATTTGCTCATAATGTTCTTTTGCCACATGGCTGATGGTTTTTTATGAAATTTTCCCAACCATTTTGCTAAAAAGGCTTTGTTGCATTGCCAAAAAAAAAAAAAAAAAAAGGCTTTGTTGCAAGTTGAACTCTCAAGTTACCAAGACGTAACCCTCCAGATCCTCTGCCTTTGAGACCTCTTTCCACTTAACTAAATGACTCCCCTATTCCCTTGGCCAAACAAAATCACTCATTAAGTTTTCTATATTTTTACTCACGACACATAAATCTTAAGAAGGGACATAAAATAGATAGGAATCTCGCTCAAGATTGACTGAAGAAGAGTCATCCTACTCCTTTTGAAAAAAAAGAACTTCTCATAAGACAATCTCTTCTCATCTTACTCACAAGTTCACAACCAGTTCCCAAAACAAGTGGACAAAGAGGATCAGGGAGATTTCCCTAAAGGGAGACCTAAGTAAGAAGATGTGAACTCTCTCACCTCACACCCTACCCAAGTAGGCCATCTACTCAACTTATCCCCATTACAATTCAAACCTAAAAATTGACACTTACCTTTATTGATCTGACATCTCGTCCCTTGAACATAAGAGAACGTATCATCTGCTAATTGAGGATGAGTTACCACTGAATTCTCGTTTCTCACTTTAACTCCCTCGATCACTCCAGCCTCGACCCCTTGAGAAATAATTCTACTTAAAACATTTTCCATTAACAAGAACATTAAAGGCAAGAAGTGATCCCCTTGTCTAAGACATCTAGAGGTACCGAATCGACCCCTCGGCATGTCGTTCACCATGTTCGAGTAATTAACAACCTTGACACAATTCCACATTCACAACCTCCACTTATACCCAAAACCCTTCTCGGCAAGAACTTTGCTCAGAAAATTTCAGTCCGATGGTCGTAAGCTTCTCCAAGTAGATTTTAATAATAACTCCTTCCCTCTTGCTCTTTGTTGAATTATGTTAAACACCAATCACTCCCCCCTAACTTGTGGGCTTTGAAATTTGAGAAATGCCCTACTAGTGAAATTTAATTTTAATTGGGGAGGAAACGACTTGGTAGAGATTCGAACTCATGACCTCTTGCTCTAATACCATGTTGAATTATGTTAAACAACCAATCAATCCAAAAGCCTAAGCTGATGGATTGTGGTAAATTTCATTATATCAACCAACACTCTTCTTAAAATCCTCTACCACTTCATTCACGATTAGTACTTGATCCAAATTCTGTCTCCCGGCTATGGTTTCCTCTTTGTTCCCTAGAGATTGAGATTTTTTCCTATTTGGTGAGTTGAATAAAATATTAGTCACATCAATCTCTTTGACACATACCATGGAGGATACCTTAACTATCATGGAGTGGCCTAGTGGTCAAGAGAGTTTTGGAAAATTTAGAAGTGATGAGTTCAATCTATGGTGACCACTACTTAGGAATTAATTTCTTATAAATTTTCTTGACATTCAAATGCTATAGGGCAGGCGATATGTCTCATGACATTAGTTGTGTTGCGCGTAAGTTGGCCCGGACAATCACGAATATTAAAAAAAAAAAAAAACTACGGAGGATACTTTCAATCTCAAAAGGTTCTGCTGTGATTCAAAATTGAAGTAGGTTTCACGTGCCTACATTCTAGATTTCATTGGCGGTGGGTAATTTGGTCAAGAAAGAATAATGAAATTATTGGTTAACATTGAGTATCTCAACCTTGGATTCATCCTTGTTAGTATAGACAAAAATTTTGTAGACAACTGCTCCAACATATCTTCAATCTTCATGCTTGTAGCTTGAATGAAATGCCAGAAGTAAT
Organism: Sechiopsis laciniata; assembly: GCA_037833695.1. Taxonomy (NCBI): domain Eukaryota; kingdom Viridiplantae; phylum Streptophyta; class Magnoliopsida; order Cucurbitales; family Cucurbitaceae; genus Sechiopsis; species Sechiopsis laciniata. The sequence continues at coordinate 14,641,692 of JBBMKA010000022.1, forward strand.
GAAGCAGATGCCGCCTCTTCCCGTGAAGGTGAACGATGAGTTAGCGAACACGATCCTTCCACCGACTTTGCAATCATGAAAAATCTTCAACAAACACTGGTTCAGCAACAACACACTCTCCCATTCAAATCACTTCCTCAAGCAAAGAAAGGAAAGTATATTTTTCTCAACTGAACTTACCTTCCCAATTCAGAAATTTATGCATATGATCAAATTGGTTAATTGGTATAATTTCGGTCCACCATGTTGTAACCCTTTAATTATTTTTTTGTTGTTGTTTTGGCATATATGGATTCATACATTAGTTTCAAGAGGTAGATTGTAACTTAGATGCTATGTAATAGCTAAGGAATGGCTTTCTTTCTAATGGTCTGGGAAATGAAAAGTAATAAATAGTGATTGAATGTCATTATTCGTGTTCCTTGTTTCCGTCTCTTCGCCGTTCGTTTTCGGATAAAATATTCTTCAGAAGGTGATGTGATCCATCTTTGTCTAAATAATTAGCTGCTCACTACTTTGTATCTGCACTTTTTTTGTATTTTATTTGTCATTTAAGGGGGCAATGACTTTATGAAGGGATTGAATGTCAAGTGCTGTTTTGAGTGTTATAAGTGCTTGTTCTAATGGTGCACTTTTTTCTTTCAACTTGGGTTTATAGATTTCTCTTGTTCCAATAGAATTATTATTATTTTTATTATTATTATTATTCTTTGATCATTTTTTGTTAAATTTGGAATCATATCACTTGGAGAGATCATTGTTTGGGCTTATGATAAAAGATGAAAAAAGAAATGCACTTGCATAGTTGTATATTGCAAAATACGCCTTAATATTACAATGTTTTTTGCATTTGTACATAAAACTATTTTTAATTCTTCCTCGCTTATTTAGAAATTCTTATGTAATTTGTTTGCTACTTGTATATCGCTGATCGGTGTACCTGTTGATTAGTCTATCATATGTTTATTAATAGATTTATTGATAAATCTTTGTTTTTAATATTTATTTATTATTATGTCTATTATTTATATATCATCTTCTCTTTTGTTTATTTAATTAACCATTGCATGATTTCTTCTTTTTTTTAATAATTATTTGTTATTTGCATGCTTATTTTCCTCTAGCTGTCTATTTTTGATATATTATATCAATAAAATTGAAAAGGGTTTGCAGGCGATCTTTAGTTTTGTTTTCTCAATAATTACACTTTTCCTTCTTCGACATGGTTAAGTTTATATATATATATATATATAATTCATGAGTGTTAGAGGTAGTTTATGCTCAGGCTAGATAATATTTAATTGTTAAAAAAAAATTTTGGAAAATTAATTATTGAATTGAACCCATACCAAAATCATTAATTTCATAAATAAATAATATTAACTAAGATGATAATTAGATTTATTTTAAAATTTAATATATTGATAAAGTGATTATTTTGATACTAACATGAATTTAATTTTTTTAAAAATATATTAAAAAATAAACTCAAAAGATATCAATCCTTATTCTAAAATAATACTTTTCCTAATTAAAAAAAAAAAAAAAGAATTTGTTGTATTGTCACCATTTTGAAACTATTTCATGCACAATAATATCAGTTTATGGATTGAAATGTCACAAAGGTGAGTGACGTCACGATTTCATTATTTGCTGAGAATGCAGTTCAATACCACAATCACAAATTCTCATGAGTTCAATCCTAAAAATTAATATTTAACTTTTATTTATTTTGAGAAGAGCAGCATCCTTAGGAAAAAAATCTTTTTAAAAAGTTCGACATTTATAAAATTTCTGCCTTGCTAAAAATCCCAAGAAAATTATCTTTCCATTCTCTCCACTCTTGTCCTGTCCCGTATGTTCCTCCCGAAAAAAAAAATAATAATAATGCAGCGGCGGCCTCCTTCACCTGGATCATCGGCGGTTGAGCTTAGAGACTGCGTAGAAGAGCTACTGAAATTCACGCTCCAATCTCACATCGATGGAACCCTACACCACGATCTCGTTTTCTCCACAGACTTCTGCTCTCACCTCCTCAATGCCAATCTTCCTCCACCCAATTTCAATCGCCCTGGTTGGTACTCATTATATATAAATCCCTAAATCCCTACTTTGTAATTTTCCCAATAACTCAACTAATTGATTCATTTCGAAACTCATTTATCGGGACTCGGTGATTTAGGTCACGGATTTTGTGGATAAAGGAGAGTTAAGATTCTAATTTATATGTAGACATGGTCCCCAAGGACTGCGTTGTTGGTAGACTAGATGCTCGAGATCGATATTCTCTCTCTCTTACAAGTACCAGATTCGAAATTCACCAGAAAGCTTAATTGTTAAATCCCTTATTGTCTTTTTTTTTAATTTTTAATTTTTATTTTTATATCCATGACTGTTTGGGCTAGCTTCCAAATTCCTTATTGTCTCTCAAGTCCAGTCCTTGAAACGGACCTGGGTGTATCAGGTATGTAGTGGAGCATAGTTCTGATTCTTATATTTATAAATATATGTCACGAGACATACTGCAAACCCTACCATATTTGGATGTCAAAGAAACTCATAGGAAATTAATTCTTAGTTAGGTGGCCACAATGGATTAAACTTTTTTAGTTCCCTGAGAGGCGAGGTCCCTATTGACCATTAGGCCACTCGATGATGATTGATATTATTGGGCTTATATTGTCTAAACATATTTGTTTTTCTTACTTCTGCAAGCATAATGTTAAAGAAAAAGTGCCCTGCTTTTGATTTATGTTTTGATATGGATAACAAGGGGCTTGAGTAATACTTCTCATCATACTTATCAGGTTCTCAACCAGAGGTTTCTAGATTGTCTAAGGTTCTAGCATTGGCTCTTTGGAAATCAATCTCCGAAGCATCATGTGGGTCATCAGATAACTTGGAGGACAAAGAAGAATGGAACGAGTCGATTACCCAAGGAGGAGCTGAATTAATAAATGCAAGTGCTTTTATCCATGAACATTAATGGATTTGTATGCTAGTTATGAAGATTGTTGAACATCCATCACTTATGTCTAATCTAGCATTTGCTTGCACAATGCAGGTTCTAAAGACAGTAAACTATGAGCTTCATGTTCAGGAGCCTTTCTTTACTCAGCTAAAAGGTGCTTATATTATATTTTCTATGCATTCATAAGCTTGTACTAGATGTTCTTAAGAATTTGTGAGCAAGAGCTAAGAATAACCCTCTCTCACTCAAAAGTTCTCAGAACATTGTACAAATTATATAAAGATTTCAAGAACCAAACATATGAAAGTAATAGAAGGGATAAGAGAGTAAGACAATTTATGGAGTGATTTGAAACACATATTTATGTAACATTATATATATAAAAATAAATATTTGATATCTATGACTGTCCGAGCTAGCTGACACGCACCTCGACTATTGTCACGGGACGAGACATACCGCATGACCCTACAACATTTGAAACATATTGATAGGACCCGAACTAGAACCCAAGATCGAAATAACGGAATTACAAGATAAACCAAGTTTAAGGTACTTGGACGTTCCTATTCTTGAGATCACTCAGGACCAATACCACAATGACCAAAATACTTGATATCCTTTCGCATACACAACCCCTCTATTTATAACCAATTCCTCTAACAAACTCCCAAGTCCCAATTAATTGACCACATACCCTTATAGTATTCATAATAACAATCCTATCAATCACATATGTGTACATCTACTTTTGAAGGGCATCTCTATTATCAAAGTATTCACTACAAATAACCAAGCCAATACAATAGGGACTTTGCTTTTATATTCAATTCTGCACTAGGCTACCTCTTAGAGCACGTTTAAGAGTGATTTTTGAATGACCAAAATTACACCCAAACATGTCCCTACTCTTTATGGTTGAAGTTCAATCTAAAAAAAAGAATTAATACTACAAGTACTAACAAACAATCATAATTACTTTCACTGCTTAAGAGTCTCAAAGGTGTAAGAACATGTCTAACTAATTGTCAAGTGACTAGCCAAGCATATTATCAAAATATTAAATATACTATCACTTTTAACTTTTAGATTAAGTAGTAGTTTATCATGGTATGAGAGTAGAAAGGTCTGCGGTTTAAATATAGATAATATCCATATCGACATGTTGGTTCAAGTGTTGCAATTATATAAAAGGTATAATTAGCTCAAACTTTTTGGTTTCTTGGATATTCAGCTGGGATCTTATCTCATGCAATATATTATTTGTTCTAGATGGCCTGAAGACAGTGGAAGGAAGATGTGCTACGGGAGATTACAATCGGTAATTCAGAATTGTCATAATCTTTTCGGTGATTAATTACCTTCTAAGGTGGTGGTTTTTTTAAACAGACATGAGACTATGCATCAGATGTAGTTTAGCAAAATGGGAGCAAAATTGGAAACTTGATCTCTGTGATTCTTTTTTTTTTAATTTTCTCAATCATTCTTTATGCCATATACAAATATCTTTTTTTCTTAGAAAAAGTGAACATCATTTAAAAAGACTTTGCAATACTGGACATTTTTACTTCGTTGGATTCGCGAGTATTCTTCTGAGATATGGCATTTAAGCTTATAGTTTGGCACAAATATGAAATTGGGCCTCTCAAGTTCATAAAGTTTTTATTGAACCTGAAAAAAACAACTTAAATGACAGTATCATATTATTTAGTTCTCTAATAATTTTGAACCTTCTTCTTTGGTTCAGAATTCAGCCTGGAGCCTTGATACTTTTCAATAAATGTTTGTTGGCGGAGGTTCAGGTATTAATTCTACCAAATTCAGAACATTGACATTTCTAAAATATCCATTGTTTCTATACAAACTTATAGCTCCGCAGGATGTACGTCGATACCCTTCATTTTCTGCTATGTTGGAGGCAGAGAGTCTATGTAAAGTTCTTCCTGGAGTAAAAGCCTTAACAGATGGTAAGATAGAAACCAACATATTTAGCTTTCATCTTCTTCAATGTGATTACATAAGAGCCATAAATTAAAGAAAATTAATAAACATGCAGAGCTCAAGGACATACTAGTACATCCTATAGAACATATTGTGTTCAAGTAAGTCAAATATAAAGGTCAAGATGATAAAAAGTATTGAATGTAGCATCACAAGATTCCTAGAGAAGGAAAGTGGCAAGATGTTATGACACTTTCTCTCCCAAATAATTCGGCCACCTACCTAGGAAATGGGTTTCCTTGACAGCCAAATAATGCAAGGTTAGACAGTTTGTCTTGTGAAAATAGCCGAGGTACGTGCAAGTTGGACCCAAACACTCACTCGTATAACAGAAAAAATCATCTTTATTGAAAACTAAATTTAACCCTATCTAGTTGATTTGCTGACACTAAGGGTGTGTTTGGTGCACCGATTTGATTATGATAGACGGTGGGTTATGATAAACGGTGGATTATTATAAACGGTGTTTGACGGGCAAGTTATTATAACGGAGTTATGATAAACGATGTTTAAAGTGCACAAAATAATATATGTAAGGTTTAGATAAACGTGCATACAGATTTAGGTAACCACCAATTATAATAAACGGTGGGGCAAACTGCAAACATGAGTAAGTTATTATAGCTAACCTGACCGTTTACATAAACGGGGGGATCAAATAGGATCAAAGACGCCCTAAGTCCTTTTGCTCTCATTATTGTGTAAAATGATACAGCTACTAATCTAAATATTATATGAGTTATGGGGTGAATTTGGTTCAGGTGTGGAAATATACAGGAAGTTCTACTCTGAAGAGAAAGAACTGTCCAATGGTGTCCTTGGGATTCATGTCAAAAAATCTGTTGTCCAGCCATACATTATTTTGGCCAGAATTTTATCTGTGAGTTTCTTGCTTCCCTGTTTTTCAGATGATTTTTAGCAGAAAAAAGAGATTTTAATCCATTGGAAGTGCTTGTCAAAATTTTCATAAGGTTTGGTTTAGTCATGGCAGTGATTATGATAGTTCTATAATCCCTTAAATAACACCTAGAATGCATTTTTTTTTTCCAGTAGTGGACTTTGCATAGGGAGGATGGAACCATTGCATAAAGCTAAATTAATATATGAAATAGGTCCATTTAGTCATTGTCGTTTTTTACAGCAATTTAATTTGACATTTTAAATATTTTTTTAGTAAAACTTATATGTATTTATTATTAATTTCGGATAAATTATAAATTTTTTAGAATTTAGTCTATGATTTTAAAAGGTTTTAATCTCTAAACTTTCAATAAAGTCAAAATCCAATCATTTTAAAAATTAGAATTTAATTTATGGTTTGTTAAAAGCTAAAATATAGTCATCATCATTTATAGTCCTTGATAAATTAAATATGTGAAAGTTGACTATTCATATGTTAATAATTACGTTTTGAGTTTAGTGATTGCTTTGACAAAAAAATCACATCTTTTATACATGGATCATTACTTACCCTTTTTTTTTTTTTTTTTGACATGACTTGCACATATTTAAAAATAACATAAATTATTTTTTAGGTGTTATCAAGAGAACTAAAATTTAATTTTTAAAATTATATAGATTAACTTTTAACTTCCTTTAAACTATATGGATCGCATTTATGATTTACATTTTTTAAAATTTTAAAATATATTTTTTCAGAAACTAGTTAAGAGATATATTTTACTAAATTGAAATTTCAATGACTAACTAGACGCATAAATCTTTAAGAAAAATAGTAATTTTTCCAAATATTTTGATGTCTGATTAGGTGTTAAGTTACAAGGGTATTCAATGCTTTCTTGGCCTTGCATCAGCAGTTTAGGGTTTAATCTCAACTAAGGTAATATATTGATTCTCGTGTGTGTGTGTGTTTTTTTTTTTGAATTACAACAAATATGATGTATGGGAGTTTGAATCTTTCAAGTTGAAGTTCTTACTCATCGATTATTATTATTACACCAATGGGAGTTCTATATTTGTTGGGTATATATATGTATACACGTATATGTGTATACGTATCTATATATGTATGTATATATGTTTATATGTATGTATATAGATGTGTGTAATATATGTATGTTGTCTAGGATTGAATTACATTTTACATGATCTGATTGAATTGGATGTGAAACTGAATTTATCTAATGATATAACTTTTTTGGAAAAATATTTTTTGTTTCTGGTTAAGTTTCTATTTATTCTATAAATTTCAAAATATAATATTTTTAACTTTGGCATTTAGAAAATATTCAATTTTAATTATGAGATAACAAAAAAATTATTAGTAACATAATGTATGATCATTAGAAAGATGATTAGATCAATTTTAAATTATAATATATGATTGTGCGATTATTTTGGTATTGACATGAGTTTACTTTTTAAAAAGAAAAAGAAAAGAATACATCAAGATTAAAATTAAGTAATCAGTAAAATTGGTTGATTTTGAAATGTAAAGACGAAATTGAAAGTTTATTTTTCTCATTTTTTTCATATTAATAAATCATTGTTATTTTTTTTTCCCCTTTCAACTGTATATCAAATGCCTTGCACTTACAAATACTTTTTTTTTTTTTTTTAAGATTCCACTTACAAAAAAAAAAAAAAAAAGAAGAAGCTTTTCTTTCCTTTTTTTGGTCTTTAAACGAACAATTGTAAATATGCATTCTCACCAAGATAGAATTAGAAAGAGAATAACAACCCAAATTCATTTTGAAAGTATTTGTTTATGCAAACTATATTCCAATTATGCCAAAAAAGTAGAGATCTAATAATACTTTGTGTGACATAATAATTAAGGTTAGGGATTCGACTCTAATCTGAATTCTCTAATCTTCAATTGTTGTTGATTTAAAAAAAAAAAAAAAAAAAAAAACTATATTTCAATTTTGTAGAGTTGGATTGGATTAATGACGATATTAATATTAGGAAGTCAATAGTAGTTACTTGGACTGCCAACTCAAGTTCCCATGAATATCATGTGAACGAAACATGAAACGACGGGGACAGATCAAAACATATTAATTTATCTAACTTATAAAAACTTAATTTAGCTAAAGTCAAATGTCTACTAACCAACAAATAGAATCTTCAATTCTAAACTTTATTCCATCATTTTTATATATAGATTAGTTTGCTGTCATATACTATTTTACCTTTTTTAATATCATCTATATGCCAGCAGATCTTGAAATGATGTTTTTTAACTATTATTTAACTAAACATACTTTGAATAACGACAATGAGGAGAATTTGGGTGTAGCTCAGGCTACACCCTCGGCATGATGTCATCCAGGCACATTTGGTACCATACATCTCATCTTTTTTTCTTTTACTTTATATTTGTTATAAAAAAAATTTTAAAAAAAAGAAAGAAGATATGTGGCTCTAAATGAGTGACATCATGGTGAGGATGCAGCTCGGACTACACCTACATTCTTCTCCTTCTGATATCTTCGTGAAAAAAAGATGTATTTTAAACTAATTAAAGTCTTCAGAAATCTTCTTTTATGTTTTTTTTTAAGAATTAGAGCGATAAACAACTTCTCTTATGGAACTCATTATTTATATTTGATGGTAAATTAGCATCACTAATCAGATATCAAATTTATCATTCAACTACTTCTAACGTCAATTCTCAAATGAGTAGTTAATTACCCTAGCCATTAATAATGTCAATATTTGAAGAAGTAGTTAATTGCTCCAATCACTATTGGCATTTATACTCAAACGAGTAATTAATTACTTTACTCACTCACTGTTAGCATCACCAAACGTATAATTAATTACTTTCACTACCATTAACCTTTTTATTTTACTATTTTCAACTAAATCTAAACATACCCAAACCACAAAATTTGCGTTTCTTTGCGATATATAAAAGTATAGATTTTCCTCTTTTTTTCTTTTTTGCTTAACTTCATCTTTAAAAACAGTTTTTTAGTTTAACAATTTTTCTTTTGGTCTTTTAAAAAGATTTGTTCTGTTTTAGTTCTTGAAATTTCAAATGTTCCATTTTAGTCCCTACATTTTAAAATGTTCAATTTTGATCCCTCAACTTTTCAAAAAAATAAAAAATAGTTCTTATATATATATATATATATCTTTAAAATTGATGAGCTGGCATAAAGGAATAATAATAAAAACAAAATCAAACCTCCATCTTCTTCCTCTTTACTTTATGCTCTGTTTTTTTCACTATGTGGGATTGCACTATGTGCAGTCGAGATTAGAGACCTTACATGAGATTGAGAGTCTTTTAATCGGAGCTCCAGCGGGACGACGGTGGTGAAATTTTAGAGAGAGAAACGAAAAAAAAAACAGAGCATAAGGTAAAGAGGAAAAAGATGGAGGTTTGATTTTTTTTTAAATTATTCTTTTATGTCAGCACATCAATTATATATATATATAGCCAAGGACTATTTTTTATTTTTTTGAAAAATTGAAAGATCAAAATCAGACATTTTATAGTCTTGGGACTAAAATTTGATAAATATGAAAGTCTATGAATTAAAATTAGACATTTGAAAGTCTAATGACCAAAACGGAATAAACCTAAAAGTAAATGGACCAAAATGGTATTTTAACTTTTTTTTTTTTATAATTTTTAATAAAGTATAATAGTATTAAGGTTGAGGAATTCCAGACGTAAGAACTACTATTTTGATAAAGGTTTTTTTTTTTTTTTTAATTTTTATTTTTTAAAGAAAAACTAGATAAAGATTCGTTACTTTATTTTATTCTCACTTGTCAATGTTTATTATTTTTTTTATTTTGATTATGAACTAAATTATCATTAAACAATAAAATTAACGTGCTACCAAATATATGTTTGTCAGAATAATAAACACAGATATCAAAATAACAATAAAAATAAATTAATAATATAACTTAAGTTAATAAAATAGATCGGCAAAAAGTTGAATACCTATCCCACGATAAGATCGTACCAAGTAGCATGAGATGGATTCTTTCTTCTTTTTTTTTTGACTAAAGCATGAGATGGATTCTACACTCAAAAGATGTTGAATAAAAAAAAAAGGAAAAAGAATTATCCCAAGAAAGTGAAATTTGGAGTTTTGTACAAATTAAAATTTGATAATAAAAGAACAAGGAAAAAGAGTCATAAAAAGTGGAGAAATATTTATATTATGTCCGAACATTATGTATAAAATAATATTTGGCCACAATCTATTTGATTTTAAATTTAAAAGATAAATAAAATAAAATAAATTGTAGTTCATATTAAACTACATAAATAAATATTATTTTATATATCATGTCCGGACATATTTTTCTAAAAAGTTTGTGACCTTTTCTTTGACTGCATCTTCGTCGGCGCAACCACCATCACCACCGGCAACAGCCGCAGCCGCTGGAAGCGAGTTCAGATTCAGAGGCAAAAGCCGACGAAAATTTCATCTATTAAAGCCCCAATCTCTCTCACGTCTCTTCTAATCCAACATTGCCACTTCTCTTTCTCCATTCACACCTGGTAATTTCCCCTCTCTTTCTGGATCCTTTTGTTCTCTCATTCTGATGTTGATTTGATTGTAATTTGTGTTTGATTTGCTCAAGGACGAGTGAATTCGCCCGCCCCCGTATTTTCGTTTCTCATTGCGACTCTTTGATTGCCCTAAATTTGAGTTTGAATCTGGAATAGGAGAAGCGTTTTTCGTTCTGGATGCTTTGATTTCGTTGTTCATGCGCATGAGTTTTGAGATCAGATTGTGATCGCTTGTACTTCAAATCCAAAAGGAATTGTAAGGGTTTAATTGTGAGTCCGAGTTTGCTGCTGCTTCAATTTCTTATATAATGCTTTGATTGTGTTGTTTAGATTGTCCTTCTTTAAGAATTGGTGTGTTTAGAAGGGATATTTGATCCTTGTTACAAATGCATGCATGTTCATGTTCATCCCTGTTGTCTATGGAATCTATGGCACTTTTTCTTTTTATCATTTCATATTTGATTTGATATTGCTCTGTACTTTTACAAGAATGAGTTCTTCTTCTTTTTTTTTTATTCGTTAGTGGCCGAGCCCGTTTAGGCTCAATTTGAGTATTCTTAATACCACATACCACCTGACCCTTCAATTTTTGAATATAAAAAAAATTCATAGAAAATTAGTTATTAGGTCAATCTTTTAGTTTCACTTTTTTATCACTAGGCTACAAGAATGTGTTCATGTAACTGAAGCCAATTGTTTGTGACAATGACTAATTGACTATTACTGCCTTTCCATTTTACTCCTGTCTAGGTCATGTTTAAAATCCCAGATCATCAAGTTGCTGGCCATCAAGCCGGTGATGGAATTATCGGTCCTCTCGTTGATGAATCAGGGCTCTTCTTCAAGCCTCTACAGAAGAATAATAGAGGATCTAAGGAACAAGCTTTCTATGAATCATTGTCTTCAAATACCAAAGTTCCTGATAATATTCATGTGTTCTTTCCTGTCTTTCATGGAACGCAGCTCATACCTGCTTCGGACGGTTCTGGCTTGCATCCCCACCTTGTTTTGCAGGATCTGATGTCGAGTTATGATAATCCGTCGATTGTGGATATTAAGATTGGTTCCAGAACTTGGTATCCGCAAGCTTCTGAGGAGTACATCCAAAAGTGCTTAAAAAAGGATAGAGAAACCTCCAGCTTGGCTGTGGGGTTCAGGCTGTCTGGCTTGCAGATTCATGTAAGCCAAAAAGCTGGATACTGGAAACCAGAGAGGAAATCTTTGCAGTACTCTTCGGCCGAGAAAACTAAGTCGCTTCTTAAGAAATTCGTTTCTTCAAACATTTCTGCAGATTCTGATACGGATGATCTTGATTGTGTTTTTGCATCATCAGTGTATGGTGGTTCAAATGGAATTTTGGCACAGTTATTGGAGCTCAAGGCTTGGTTTGAAGATCAGAAGAGTTACCATTTTTATTCTAGCTCAGTGCTGATGGTGTATGATAAAGAAACCTTCCTGGGAACCAAGTCGAAAACAGCAATTAAACTCGTTGATTTTGCGCACGTGGTAGATAGCGGAGGTGTTATTGATCATAATTTCTTGGGTGGTCTCTGTTCTTTGATTAAGTTTATCTCGGAGATTCTGACCGAGCATCCCCACTGCCCGAACAAAACTAGCCCGCCATGCTCTGATGACCATTCGAATGGCAATGACAACAGCGACAACAGGTGAGCAGAATATTTGAGTTGAAACATATAGTTGGTGAAGAATGATAATATGATCAGTGTTCTAACTCTGAACAATAATCTCACATGCTTTATCTTATGGAATAATGTCACCAAATGCCATTACTGGATGTTTTGTGAAAGTAGTTTTTTTTACTTGTTGGAACTTCAGGGACAAAATCCGTTGTGTATTTTTTATTTTTATTTTTTTTGGAAAATCTGTGAGTTGGTGGTCCGCCCTTTGCCCAAATTGATTTGAGATTTCATTGTAATTTATTATTTTATATGGTTCCTCACATTCCATGTCTACAACCTTGAAAGAAATATGTTTAATCAATAATGCTATGTTTTTGTTTTGATTACTGATGTTTCTGCATTATTTCATAGAGACACTGACTGTTGTAACAACCCAAACCACATTTCTGTTTTTTGATAGCCCTATAGTTTTGATAACATATATATTTACACCATTTCTTTGTAAAATTGGTATTGTTCTCACCACATTTCTGTTTACCTCTTACTGACACTGACAGTTTGAATTGTTTTTACCGCTTATGTTTTTGTAAAATTTATATTACTTCCTCTGTTTCCATGGGTATGGAATACTTTCATTTTATCAATGAAATTGTAAAATCTTTTAGGAAAATCTTTTCAATAGTGAGATTAAGATAATTGATAATGGATTCCCCAAGTTGTCGTAAATGTTTTTCTTGTCGTCCTCATTACTGATATAATGTTGTGATAAGTTAAATAGCTTGAGTAAGAAAAGATAGATCGAATCGTATAAAGTTCATAATCTAGGACCTAATGTAGAAAAAAAAAAATGGTGTTGGATTGCAATAGATCAATCTGTAATTTAATATGTAAAATCTCTACAGAAAATATGGATAGTCATTCCTGAAATTTAATATACTTTTCGCCATTTTTCATTACTACCTGTAATTTTAATCTACTAACTCGAGTTTTTTGGAAAGATGGATAAATTTAATAAGTTGGGTTAGACTATTAGAGAAGTTTAATTCATAGTGTTCATCTATCTATAAATTAATGTACTACGAATTTTTTTGACATCGAAATATTGTAAGATTATTCAGTATGTTCATTAACATTAGTCAAGTTACGCACAAACTAATTTGGACCGTCATGGATATTAAAAAAAAAAGTTGGATTGGATTGGGCTCTAGTCCTTGACCCATTGATAGACCCATGTTGGATTTAGGCTTGGGGACAGTTAGGAAAATGGTTAGGAATTATAAACTAGTTAAGGTTATGATTACTAATAGTTAGCTTCAAATTTATGTCTTTTTTTTTAATTACGAACTTTTATTAATTTTCAATAAGGGAATCGATTGACAATTATACCCTCCTATATTTTTTAGGAGTTTTTTTTTTTCCCACATATTTTAAATAAATTATTTTGTAGCTACTTTGAATCTAGAAATATCTAAAACAGAATAAATAATTATAAAAATCTTAGTCGAAATAATTAAAGTTAACAATTTAAACTTTTAAAAATATACCTGAAACTAGAGATTTTGAAAATTTAAACTTTGTAGGTAATTTTGAAATATTGCTCTTAACGTTGACAAAATATTGTTATACATCTCTTTCACATAATCTACAACCACCTCATTATTTAGTAAATTAAAAATGGTTTGGAAAAATAACTCAGCTTGGATCTTAAGGCGCATTAAATGCATGATTTTTAGGAAGATGAAAAGTCTATCCTCCATTGTTTCTTCCTGTTGAACAAAACACCGAATCCGAGAACGAATCTCGCTTTCATGCTCCCAGGTGGCTGCTTCTACTCTTGAGCTATGCAAAAGAACTTCAACTATTGGAATTTCTTGGTAGCGTACAACTTTTCGATCCATTCTAGGATTTGCACAAACTTCTCTTTAAATGTAAGATCAACATTGAGTTCAAGTGGCTCAAAATTAAGCACATGTGACGGATCCGAAATTATGCACCGTATATGTAGTCCTTACAACTTAGCTCTATGTGTTATGTTTGTACATCCACTATACATCATGATTTAAACATATGCAACCGATCAGTCACGTAACGCGCGAAACATAGAAACTTTACTTAGTCATCATTTGTAACTACTTAGTTTCTGTAACTTTGCCTAGTGTATTTTGTTTGGGGGTTTACATCATTGGTTTTGGCCTAGTGGATTGCCTACATATGTATACGTAAGACTGAGACCCCATTTATGCTATGAGTTTATCCGTTCTTGTTGTGTTATAGCTATTAATCTTATTTGGAATGTGTATATATACATATGAATTAGTTCATTAGAATACATTGTTCGCTTCCCCTTGAATATGTTCATGTGCCTCTTATCATCCCTAACACTACTTCTATTTTCTGAAATGATGCACCGCATATGTAGTCCTTACAACTTATCAGTATGCGCTATGTTTGTACATCCACTGTACTTCATGATTTAAGCAATGCGACAGATCAGTTACGTAACGAGCGAGGCAAAGAAACTTCGCCCAGTCATCCTTTGTGACTACTTAGTTTCGGTAACTTTGCCTAGTGCATTTTGTTTGGGGGTTTACATCATTGATTTTGAACTAGTGGATTACTTACAAATGTATATGTAAGATGAGACCCTATTTATACTATATGTTTATCCGTTCTCGTTGTGTTATAGTTGTTAATCTTATTTGGAATGTGTATATACTTATGATTTGGATCATTAAAATACACTGTTCGCATTCCCCCCTAAATATGTCCATGTACATCCACTATACATCGTGATCCTGCTTTGATCGAACGTGATTTTTTTTTCTTTCGGCACTTTTGATCGACATAATAATAATAATAATATTAATAATAATAATTATTATTTTAGTGATTTGCAAGCCACAACCCATAATCTTAAAGATCTCTTTTTAACTAACTATTATTTGTATTTTATTTTTGAAATATTATAAAATAAAAAGTGGTTAATCATGCTTAAATTTAGGAAAAATGAATAATTTTCTCATTATATTTTTTGTAAACTAATTAATTAGAAAACCACTTAAAAATAGTTTGAGGACAAAAATTTATCTTTACCCCTCATATACTTTTTAATCATTCATTTAAACTCTCTGAAAAAGCACTCTTAAAAAGTTGTGCCAAACGACAAACATACTTCTAACAAAATATTGAATTGATTTTTCGTTGATTTAGTATTTAATTAAATAAGTTGAATAGTTTTGGTGTTGGTTTTCTTTCTGCTTAACTTTTAATAAATATGAGACATGTTAATTCGAACCTCTAATTAAAAAAAAAATAGCAAAGCCAACTTTTCATACCACTAAAAAACATAATAGTATAATCATATAACACTATGAATAAAATATTGAAACAGTTTTAATGAATTTAATTTGTAATAATTATTTACTTAAAAATTATTTTGTAAGCTGTCGTTAAAAACTTGATGCATCATAAAATAGTATGATTGTTTGCAAATAAATTAAATATTTAGAAATAAACTAGGTAAGAAATGTGTAAATAAAACTAGAAATAAAACATTTGTCAGTGATTTTTTTTTTATTATTGTCATTTGTCAGTGAATTAAGTGAAGAAGAATGTAATGGAAAATTCTATTAATTAAAGTAATTCACGTATTTTTATGAAAAGTAATTTTAAAGTGGTGGCTAAATAATAGACTATTATCTTGATGTTTGTGTCACCTATAATTAGGTCCACAACACCACCATAAACGCTTGATGTACTCTACAAATTTTGAATAGTCTTACTATATAAAATATTTAATTTGATTAAATTATAAGTTTAGTTATTCCATTTTTAAATTTGTATTTATTGAATTTTAAAAATATTTAATTAGACTTCGAACTTTTCAATCTTATCAAATAGATTTTTAATACTTTTATTGATGCAACTACATTTGTGGATTTGTGAAGAAAAATTGAATTTGTAATTTCGCGATAATTGTGTGTGATTGGAGTTACGCTATTTTCGACAATTTTTAAAAAATTTAAAGTATTAAAATTATTTTTAAAATTTTAATTTTGTATTGAATGAATCCATGATTTTTTAAGTTTGTGTTTAGGCTCTGAACTTATTCGGCATTGTTTTTCTAACTAAACAAATTACTAGACACAAAATTTTAAAATTTATAATTCCATTACATAAAAATTTAATTTCATATATAATAGATTGCATTGATTTGTATAAATTTAAATTAAGTTAAAAATTTATTAGATACAAATTTAAAAGTTTAAAGATGGGCATCATAAAAGTTGAAACGTAAAAATAAACACAAACTTAAAACATTAAGAGATTAAATTTATAATTTAATCCAATAAATTTAGTTTCTATATAGTTTGAATTAAGTTTAAACTAATTAGATCTTATGAAATTGTTACTATGATTTAATAAAATGTCCGAGCCCTCACAATATCTCTTAAATTTAAATATGATAGGCTTAAATCGAAAGAATTGATGATGTATTAGTTTGGTTAATTATTTATAATCCAATTCAACTCTATAGTTTTTTTTTTTTTTTTGATATCCATGACTCTTTGGATAAATTTATGTGCACCTTGATTGATATCACGAGACACACCACATGACCCTACAACATATGAATGTCAAAAAAACTCGTAAAAAATTAATTTTCAGGTAAGTGTCCACGATAGATTAAGCACTTAAGACCCTCATAGCCACTAAATCACTTCATGATAATTAAATATATGAATCAAATTAAAACTAGATCTCAAACTTATGACTAAAAAGTTATTTTTTCTTGAATATTATTATTATTATTTTTTTTTAAACAACTTTTCAAAATTTGACTTAAGTTTGAAAATTTATATGCAAGAAAGGTAGATAGCATAAAGTGGATGGATGCTTAGGAATATGGCCAAAGAACACTGGAACAATAAATCTCAAAGGTTATATATAAATAGTGAGAGTGATTTTGAATAAAAAAGAGAGAAAAGAAGTGTCGGAAGAACAGAGAATAGTTTCAGAGAAAAGATTCCACAAATATGAAAAGTCAGATTCTTAGAGAGAGAAAAATAAAATAATAAATCTTTTTTTTTTTTTTTTTTTTGTAGCAGAAGGAATAATATTAGGGATGGAGAGAAAAAAAGACAGATAATGTCGGAACCACAGAGAATACTTTCAGAACTAAAAGATTCCAAACCCATACAAATTAATTACTTATGTTATGTGGCATTATTCCACCATATTTCTCGTGAATTATTTTTTTTTATTTTTTTGAGAAAGTTAATAATTTGTGGTTAAAGTAAAAGTAAAAGTAAAAGTACTATTTTGGTTTCTAACGTTGTGAGTTTTTTTGCTTCCATAGACTTAATTTTTATGGCTTAATTATAATATATTAAATCTATAACATTTTGATTTTTTAATTATGTTATTTACGTTGGAAGTTTGGAGCAAAATATGAATGAAATATGATTTATATTGAGAGGGTCTCGAAGATATGTAATAGTTATGGTTAAGAAAGATTTCAAAAATTGATAGTTACTATTTGTATTAGCAAAGTGCACTTTTTTTTTGTGTAATTCAATTATATAGAAATTTCAAAATTAAGCATGTTTAAGTTTGTATCCATGGTAAATTGTGACTCTCTTAGACATTTTTTAAAAAGTTTATAACTAAGCTTAAAACATGTTGAAACGATATATTATTTTGCTGAGATAATATTCACTTTAAAAAGTGGTTGTTTGAATCATGAGATTATATAGGTATATATATGTCTAATTTTACTCTATTGTATTTTCAATATTGCTTAAAAATGATTGATAATTTCTTGTTAACTTATCAATCTATTAACTTTACATATATAAATTTCAGAAGTACATTAATGTGGTGTAATTTTTTTATATTAATTAAAGATTTATTATTATAATACTTGAATTTATGAGAATAACATGAATAAATTATGACTGTATTTGAATTAAATATCTTATAAAAATATATAAGTCATGTTTAAGAAAATGTTTAAAATAATTGATAGTACTAACTTTAAAAATAAATAAATAAATAAATATGCACATTTCCTTTTGGTAGCTTATTGTAAAAATTCTAAAATGGGGATTTTGCATGTGTAATAAAAAAAAAAAAAAAAAATTTCATCTATAGCATAAAATCAAAATTAATTCTTTTGTAACAAAAAATTCAAATTGAGTTTTATCACCTAAAGAATTCAATTAGTGATAAACTTCTATACTGGTTGAGTTTTATCAGACTTATTCTATCGCTGGTTGAGTTCTATCGGTGATAGAAAATTATGTGCTATAGATAAATTATTTTAGAAATTATGTTACAAATATAATACAAGAGGTAAAATGTGCTGTTGATGGTAAATTTCTTCTTTTTTTTTTTTTTTTTTTGTAAATATTTCAAAGCTTCACTAATTATTAAACTAATTTCAATTAAAAGTTATTTCAAACTTGACAAATGTATCTAAGTTTTATTGTAAGCATAGATATTAAAACTCATTTGAAAGTAGACAAAAATGATATTTGAACATAATAATCTTACCATTCACTTTTTACTTCTACTCTCTCTTCAATTTCCCCCTCTTTTCCCTCTATTTTTCCCTCTTCCAAAATTAAAGTTACTTTTATGTGAACTGTGAAATTCTTTCTTATCCAATTTGGATTCCATTTTAACCTTTTCAACTTATCATTATTTGCTGATATTGACTTTTTTTTTCTCCTTTTTTCTGTCTTTATTTCTAATGAAAAAGGACAAAGCATTTATAGTTAGGTTATTTGAAATGAGTAGAAACAATTGCTGTTTTGATTGAGTAGGATGTATCTCTTGGACATGAGTTTCTTTATTTCACAAGACCAAAAAAACATCCAACCATCACAAGGTTCTAATTCCCACATTTTTGTTGTACTATAAAATATATATAGATATAATTTTTTAAAAAACATTTTAAAATTTTGGGAGCAACAAACTCTTTTTTTTTTTTTTTTTTTTTTTTTTTAGAACTGGGAACACTTTTTAATATTTTAAAAAGTAAGAAATCTTAACAAACATGAAAGAACAATTGTTGAGGAATCTGACTTTAACAATTCTTATCGATCATATTAGTAAGAAGTGTGTATTCTTATTAATATTATTTTTTATCCAACTACTAAAGAAGTTCTTATCTATTAATAAGAAGTATGCACGAATAAGATATACATCTTGACTTTAAGTTTAATATCATGCAATTTATTTATTGTTTTTTCCTACATATTTAAGAAAACAAATATATATGAGATGTTGAAGAGAAATTTATACGACCTCATAATTCAAATAAAAAGATATGAATTGAGTTGAGTTAATTTAAAATAATTTTTTAACCAAACCTAACTCAAAACATGTACACCTCTATATTGAAGTCATGAATCTCAAGATAAATTCTATATATTCCAATTTATTTTAATGGGACAAGCACCCAAGACCATACGTACTCGGCCTGGCTAAGTCGGCCAATTTTAATGAGTCTTTCATCACGTAAAACTTCAAAAATATATTAAGAAGAAGATATTTAAACTATTTTTAAGCGAGTCAGTTGATAACTAAGTTGATTTTCGAATGCCCTCTCTTCTCAAATTAACCATTAGATAGGGTACGTTATCTCAAAATCAATAAAAAAAAATCAGAGAAGTAGTCACTCCCAACATGTCCTTCTAGTTAATGTGTTATTTTTAGGTTCTTCAATCTTGAATCAAATATCAATTTCATTTATTGAATCGAATATCCATTTGAACTTAATATGTTCTGATATTATATTGGATAAGGTAAACAATTATCTCAAAATCAATTAATAAAAAAAGAAATAGTTCACTTATCTTACAAATTGTTAAGAGATCTCATCACTTAGGCTATCTCAACATTAACTTATGCAAAAAAGCTGTGTAGCTTACATCACATCAATGGACATATTTTCTCTTAGGTTATTGTCACGTGGGAGTCAGGTGCATTTATCTGTCTAAATTTTGGCAACAACCAAATAATTGAATGGCCATCCACATTTATTTCTAAATCATAATCTTCTCTGGGTTGAAAATTTTACTCCTATAATCTCCAAATGAATTATTGAGAATTTGGATTTAACAATCTTATATTATGTATGTGGGCCAGAACAAGAAATGCATTCACAACCTTACTCCACTCTCAGTCTCTCACCCAAGCCAAATGATCAACTCCTTCCAACCCTACTTATATATTATTTTCCAAAATTAATAATATTTTTCACTTTAATATTTTAGGTTTTATTGGATAACAATTGATTGATTTTATTTTTAGTTTTTTATTTTTAAAGCTTAAACCTTCAAATGCTACACCCACACAAATGATTTCTCTTGTTTTGTTATCTATGTTTAATTATGAAATCAAGTAAATTTTGAAAACTTAAAAACTTAAGTTTTGTTGGATAATCATCTGAGTTTGAGTTTTGATTTTGAAATTAAGCCAATAAATTATACTTTTATCCTATAATGATCTTAATTTGTCCTCCATTTCCAATGAATGTGCAACCCCGTTCATCTAGCATTCCTAAAGAGATTAAGCTCCTCCTTAGTTTTGGTACAAATCTAACTTTCTTCAAAAAAAACTTCTTTGTTGTCTTCCAGCTTCAATAGCACTGAGCTTATACACACAACCTTACAAGTATAGTTGTCTCCCATGTAGACTGAGTCTCCCTCCCATGGTTTGTAGTCCACAAACCATATCTTATTTGAGGTCATATGATACGTGCTCCCTGAGTCTAGGACCGAGTCTTCTTTACCCTCAGCCATTTTATCCATGGGTTGGTCTGTAGATGTTACCAATACCTCAGTGTATGAGTGCTGCCTTCACCAGCAGTACTTACATTTGCTCTACCATATTGTTCAGATGATGTATCTCCTCTATTTCTAGAGTCCTTTTTGTAGAAGGATCCTTTCTTGTTGAAATCCTTTTTATAGAAATCTCTTTTAGAGTTTATTTTGAAGTCATCTCTTCTTTCAGGACAGTCTCTCTTGAAATGTCCCTCTCTGTGGCATAGGAAAAATTTAAAGACTGATTTGTCTTTATTTTGCTTGAAAGATCCCTTTCCATTCTTCTGTCTTTTGGAAAAATTCTTACTCTTTGAAAAAAGTAATAAGCTCCACCTCCATTCTTGTTTTCTTTGATTTCTAACTCCATACACTTTAGAGCATTAATAACACTGTGTCTAGTGTGGCATTGTCCCTGCCATATTTCATGGTTGTTCTTACATCCTTATAGGCTTCATGAATGGAGTTTATTAAAATGGCTGCTTCACTCTCAGAACCCAATTTTTCTCCAGAATTATTAAACTCAGAAGTGAGTTTCTTAAATTCACCCAAATTTTCAGTCAAACTTTTGGATGGGTTCATTTTAAAAGAAAACAATGCATTGTTGTGTTATCTATCTATCTTTTGATTATGTTTTCTAACACTAAATTACATTTTGAAAACTAAAAAAAATAGTTTTCAAAAATTTATTTTTGTTTTTGAATTTTAGCTGGACATAATAAGAATACAAACAAAATATAGTTCTATATTATTAAATAAGGAGTAGATCATCAATATATACAAAAATTTATTTTCGTCTCAATAAGTGATATCAGAGCAATTTTTATGACTTAACCAATGTATATTGTTGAAGAATCCTCTGAAATGGAACAATGATGTGTGACTCTCAATATATATATATATATATATATATATATATATACATACATACTCATTATGAAAATCTGTTGCTAAGCTTAATGGAGTGATCCGCAATGTGGTCAACTCTATGAGGAGTGCTTATGAAATATCCCTCCGATGAAGGATAGTTGTACTGTATTCAAACATAATTCGGATGGATTTGTGTGGTTGAGTTAGTTTAATTTAAAAAATGACTATTCAAAATGAAGGACACTCATTTGTGATATTTTGTTTGAAGGGAAAAATATCACGAGAACACAAATAAAGTGTAGCCACATTTTGCTAAATAACTGGATAAATCTTGAGCATATGAGTGTGAGAACAACTATCTCTATTGAATTGAGACCTTTTAAGTAAAACACAAAACAAAGCCAAGAGAGTTTATATTTAAAGTGGACACCATATTATATCAATGTGAAAAAACTATCAAAGGGTAGTGTTGTTGTTGTTTCTCAACAGTTAGGAGTTCAAACGTTTCGTTAGAATTGAAGAAAATCATGTCAAAGAAATTGATGGAAAATAAGTTTTTTTTAACTCGTGAGTGTCGAGGTTACCTTACGTAGTTTTCTTTAAGGAAATCTTCACAATCTAAATATTAACACTTTATTTAGAGATATGTATTCTTTTTAATTCAATAATATTTAGAAATTGAGTGAAAATTTTCGAACATATAACTTTTTGGTCATTTAGTTTTATTTGAAATCATTAAAACTATACTTCTTTGTAAAAGAAGTTTCAATCTTTACCTTTTATATTATTAAATTTTTTTAAAAAAATCTAAATCTAACTCATAATTGGTTGAGACCTAACATTCGTAATGTCAAAGGGAGAGAGGCATTGGATGGGTTATTTGCGATTGCAAAGGTCATGTGAAGATGATTGGATGGAGATCAAATTTCAATAACTTGTCATTAAATTTTTAGAGGGAATTGCTTTGAGAGAAGGGTTTATTCATGTTAAGGAGTTGAATAATCATTATCTTCCCCTATGCAGGTTGAGTCCGATGTTTAGAGATTATTAAAGCTACTGAAGATGACTCATTAGATATTTCTGAATTCAACAATATAATTGTTGATATTAAGCAATTAATTGTTTCTTTGTGTATTGTGAAAATCTCACATTGTAATAGAATTTGAAATAAAGTGGCTAATGCTTTAGCTAAACAATTTGAAGCTGAGTAATAGGATGAGTTTTTTTTTAGGAGGAATCTCCCCCTATTATTGGCTCCGTTTTAGAAAAGGATTGTATTGGTGTATTTGGTGGTTAATGAAGATGTCTTTTTAAAAAAAATCTTAATGTATGAACTAAATTCAAAATTTCACATTCGTATGTTTGCTAATTTAAAATAATTTACATAAGAAAAAATAAAAAGAAGAGGAAAATGTTGGAGGAAAACGTTGATTTGTTAGAATCACACTTCACTTTCCCAGGAAAGAGTAAAAAACACGCGCTGAGTCCGCGCGTGGTTATATAATTGGGCATAAATGCGTCCACCGATGATAGTGGACAAGACGTGGTGGGCCCCAACTGAGAAGTGCGGGTAAGATTCTCACGCGCGAAAAACCTCCTTCTTTTCACGCCCACACATTCCATTCCACTTTTTTTTTTTTTTTTTTTTAAATTTAAAAAAATTTATGTTTTTTCTTCGGTCCCTTTCTGTGTGTAAGGTAAAGCCATTTTGTTTGGGTTTGGGTTCAATTTTCTTTTTTTCTTGTTAGTGTTGTAATGAGTACAGCTCCAAATATGGCAACCATTACAGCCGCTTTAGAACGCTCTCTCCAGAACTGTTCTTTGACTCATCAACAACAACAACAACCACTTTCAGCTATATCCGATTCTCATCCTTCTTCTAATTCTTCTTCAGCTTTTTCTAATGGCGAACAAAATCATCATCATCATCTTCTTCAACCTCATGAACCTTCTTTGGATCTCAACTCCCATGTCTCCCTCCCTTACCACTGGGAGCAGTGCCTCGATTTGAAGGTTCTTTTTCTCTTCTACTCTTTTCTCCCCCAGATCTTCTAATTTGTTTGTATTTACTCTTTTCTAAACATAAATTAGGGTTTCTTGTTTTGATTTCTCTTTTTGCTTTGTTTGGTTCTGAAATTCATCAAAAGGGTTTGAGTAATTTGGGGATTTATGAATTGGGTTTTGTTTTTTGCTTCTAATTTGAAGAAAATGAGCTTAGTTGAGTGGTAATAACTTGTGTTTACGATTTTACATTGAAAAGGAAAGAGATCTTTAAGTATTTATTTGATAGATTTTTTTTTTTTAAAACTGGGAAATCGAAGCTTTACTCTCTTATACCCGGGGCACCACTGGCATCCCATCCCTAGGCTGTGGCACCGGAATACTTCGAAGAGTATTCTAGTTTAAGCGCTTTCCAGCTTACAATTTGATAAATGAAGTATTCCTATTATCGTTAATTAGAGTTGAGATTTAACCACGTGCAATTTAAAGGGTTTGAGTAATTTGTGAATTTATGAAATGGGGTTTTGTTTATTAATTGGTTGATGGCTTCTAATTTGTGAAAATGAGCATAGTTTAGTGATAAACGTTAATGTTATGTATTCTCTACTTAGTGGTCTAATGGTGATTAAGAGGTCTTTATGAACTAGATAAGCTTAATTATTATTCATGGTGTTCACTCAATAGGAATTAGCTTTTTATGACTTCTTTTAACATTCAAATGCATTATGTTCTGTGACAATAATTGTGCTCAATAACCGACTAAGACAATAAAAATAAAAACAAACAAAAAATTATATATGTAATGACTACAAAGTTATAGATTGGAATACCTTAACCTCGAATATTGTGTTGGTTCTAATTTCATGGAAAATGTTAAATGTTTGTTTGTTTGGAGTACTTAGTTTGAAAGGGTTTTTGAATTGTTTTGTTGACAGACAGGGGAGATATATTACATAAACTGGAGGAATGGAATGAAGGCAAAGGAAGATCCAAGGTCCATTACAGAAGATCACTACAGTGAAGATTACTATTACTACTCCGACGACAACAGCTCTTGCGATAGCGAGGAGTCATCGACCGAGTCCTCGAATAACAACAACAACAGCAACAACAAGAACAACTTCGCGGAATTAGCACAACAAGAACAAGAAAAAGAAGATCATGTGTTGGTGGTTGCAGGTTGCAAGAGCTGCTTAATGTATTTTATGGTGCCAAAACATCTTGAAGATTGCCCTAAATGCAGTTCTGGTCAGCTTCTCCATTTTGATCGCTCTGAAAATGATATTCCATGAATAAAAAACTTCCCTTTTTTCCATTTTATTTTCATGTTCCTTTTCTTTTTCTTTTTTCCCTTTGATTCATGGGAAAAAGAAGAAAAACAAAAGGAAAACTTGTGAGAGAAACCCTTTTTTTTGCTTTTTTTTTTTTTTTTTTGTTTTAAATTGTTTCCATGTGTATTTGTCAGTAAGGGAGGCAAATGGGTTTTGGTTTTAGTTTTGATTTTAGTTTTGGCTTTAGTTTTAGCTTTAGTTTTATAAATTAGTGCAATTGTTTTTTTCTTAGCTTTCTTTTCTTTTTGAACTCTAATGGGAAATGGTGGAAGAACGAGAATCATGTGAGTTGGTGTTAAATTTGCTTATTTTAATGGATCTAGAATTTCAAGAAAATAATTATAAAAAAAAAATTTGTATTATATCTAGAGATACTTATTTTAATTGTTTAGTTTATAGACCTCTAAAATTCCTTATGTCATAACCCATAAGTCAAATATTTTATATTTAAATTCATTTTGTTATGTTTCTTGTTCTTCCACTACAAAACAAATTCTTGTAAATCGAGATAGTTCAACAAATATTAGTTAGTGGAGAAATATGCTTAAACTCAGTTTTTTTTTATTTATTTTTATTTTTTAATTTAACAATATTTTGAGATACAGATGTATGAAATTCATAACTTCTTCATCATAAATTATAGATCATATATTCAATTAATTTCACTGTTAAGTGTTCTTATTCACTATATACTTTTTTTTTTTTTTATGAAATGTAACTATATACTTAAACTAAATTGATTATATAAAAATAAAAATAAATATATATGATGATGACTGATATATATTTTATTCATCATGAAATAGTCTAATAGTCAAGAGAGTCTTGAGAAGCTGAGTCCAAATTAGCATTAATTTAGAAAATAATTTATTATAATTTTTTTTTTACATCTAAATATTGTTAGGTCAGATAATAAAAGAGACATATTAAAATTGTATATATACATGTGTTCTGACGTTATTTTATCTCGGTGGGTTTTAAAAGTTATTGAGAGTTTAAATACTTCTTAATCAAGTAAAATATCAAAGAAAATGGTTTAATTAAAACTATTTTTAAAATGTTATATTGTTTCCACTTTTCATTTTAAGGGATAAACAAAATTAAGTTTTTTTTAAAGCATAAACAAAATTAAGTTACAATTTTAGATCACTACTTTAAACGTATTACTATCATTGTTATTATTTTTTGAGATCGACCTTAAACGTATTATAAACTTGAATGAGATGTATTAAAATTAATTTTGTTAAATTATACCAAATATCTTTAAACTTTGGGATATTTATTCCTTAGATTGTGTGAAAAGCTTCTATTTTGATCACTTTCAATTTTTAAATTTGTTAGAAAAGATATTTGGAGTTTTTTTTTTTTTTTTTTTTATTATTATTATTATTATTTTTTAATTATTAAAGTATGATAAAAATCAACAAAATTATTAACGTGTAAAAATTTAAAATGATTCAAGAGTAAAAAAACAACACTTTCAAAATTTAAACATGCCTCAAAGTTGAAAGGGTAATACTTCATACAATTTAATCAATTTCTTAAGAAAATATAGAGAATAGTGTCTTCAATATTAGCCAATCTTAGTAAATTTAGTGGATGAGGCACGGCCTAGTAAATGTTGAACTAAGTAAAATGTTTTCAATCCAAAAAAAAGATTTACTCGTTTTGTTTTTCTATTGATTTTTTTTTTATTTAACTTTTAACCTATATGTCTTTAATATTTATATTCATGATCACCTACTAATTAAAAGTTAATAAACCTATATATTTTTTGTCATATATAAATATAATACGATCGGAGAATTGTTCTATAATATTAGTCTAACGTCTAGTATACGCATAAATTAACTTAAACACTCATTGAAATAAATATGTTATTTTAGTTTTAGTTTTAGTTTTTTTTTTTTGTAAAGGTTTTTGGAGTGTATAAAATGAGGGGAATTCGTAAAATATACTCATGTTGGGCCAACTAATTCTATGACTTATAAGGTTAGCATTTAAAGTTTGATATTTTTTTTTCTCCTTTTGGAAACATATTGCACTTGAGTTGACTTAAAGTTTTCCAATTTGTTTCTTAACCAATCGGCGACCTAATCCTAATTATTTATTTGAATATTTGAATTACAAATTTGATATAAAAATCATAGTAGGTAGACTATTGGTAAAAATAGAACTTTGTTAGGTGTTAATTCATCGTAATAAAAAAAAAAAAAAAAATTGTACTAACAGTAGATATCAAAAAAAAAAAAAAAATCATGATAATTGATCGAAAGAGTTAGTGGCGTGTTGACTTGTTATAATTCAATTTAATTTTAAAGTTACGGTTCAATTCTAAAAATTGATATTTAACTCTCATCTTATTTAATAATAATAATATCCTTTATGTAAGATTTGTGATCTTCATTCTATATGATTTTTTTTTTGAACCATCTCCATTCTATATGATTGATCTACTTATATGTGTCTTTCTAATTTAAATGATCTAGTTCATCATTTATAACTCATGCAAATAAAGTTTACAAAAAATAAATTATTAAGGTCTCGTTTGATAACTATTTTGTTTTTAATTTTTGGTTTTTGAAATTTAAACCTACAACAACTATTTAACCATATGTTTTTTCTTATTTGGATATCTACATCTTATCCATACTTTTAAAAATTAAACTAAAATTTGGATACAAAAAATAGTAGCTTCCAAAATCTTAATTTTATTTTTAAAATTTAGTTAGCATTCACATACTTTATTAAGGAAAGATGAATTCATAGTAGGAGAGTAGGAACACATGGTAGGAAATTTAAGTAAAAATAGACTTAAATTTCAAAGACTATAAACAAAAAAATCAAATGAATATCAAACGAGACTTAAGATACTCATTGTTTAATATATGAATATCATCTTAAACATGGTCCTATCATATACCAATACACATTATTCAAGATTGATGTTTGGCGACCAACTAAAATTATCAAATTTCCTATAAAATAGATAATTTTTTAAGAAAAAAAGAAGAAGTAAAAATACCACGTTGGAAGATAAAGTAAATAAGCAATCAATAATTTTATTTCATATCTTAGATTTTCTCAAATTAGTAGACTTCTACAGCATTGGTCTCAACAATCTCTCACAAGTAGAGATGTCTGCGGGGTGGGGTTCGGTTGAGAATGACTTTTTTATCCCCGTTTTTACGAAATTCACCATTTTTTTTCAAAGGAATTGGGGAGGAATTTTTTATTTGGGAGCCGTCGAACTTTTTCATTCAATTTTTTTTATAATAATTTTAAATAATTAAATTTTCATAGAATCAAGTTTCCACTATATTGTTAATTATTAGAAAAATATATATTGGATGAACATTAATATCACTGAGCAACTACTTTTGTTGGCATGTTAGAGTAAAATCTTAACATTTATAACTATTAAAAATTGGTTCAGTAATTTAAAAAGTTAGAGAAAAATATATTTTTAGCCTTTAAGTTTTTGGGGTGTAGTTTCTATTTCATCCCCATGTTTTAAATCAAACACTTTTATCCTTAACATTTAAAAAATGTTTAGTTTTAGTTCATGATATTTTAATAATACTCAATTTTAATCTTTAAAATTAAAAAAATTATAGTAATGGCTAAACTAATGTAAAATTTCAATATATTGATACAACTATCATCATTTTGATATTGACATAAAAAAATTATAAAAGAAAATAAGTATAAATGTAAACTTAAAAGCACTAAAATTAAGTATTATTAAAATGTTAAAATGTAAATTGTTTGATTTTGAAATAAAAGGATCGAATTGACACTACACCTCAAACTTAAAGGCTAAAAAGGGTTTTTTTTTTTTTTTCAAGTTATTAGTTACATCCATATAAATAGCTACACACCTAAGATTAGTTTCTTTTTTTTACATCTCTAAATATTATAAGATTAGGTAAGTTGTCTAACAAAAATAATTAAGATATGTGTAATGGACTAGAACACTCACATATAATAATAATAATAATAATAATAATAATAATAATAAAATCTTGATTCTTGAACTCTGTTAGTACAAATTTGGAGGACCTTTATTAATGGACCAATATTTAATGGGATAGGATTGGGTGCAGCCATGGATGCAACCGCCTCCGTGGCTCCCTCAGAGCCACAAAATGTTTTTCTTTTTTTTTTACTTTATAATTTTTTACTTTTTTTTTTTTTTTTT
>JBBMKA010000022.1:14685073-14708951 GCA_037833695.1 Sechiopsis laciniata
GACCTTTATTAATGGACCAATATTTAATGGGATGGGGTTGGGTGGAGCCATGGCTGCACCCGCCTACGTGGCTCTCTCAGAGCCACAGAATGTTTTTCTTTTTTTTTTACTTTATAATTTTTTAATTTTTTTTTTTTTTTTGCTCTTTGTGTGTGGTAATCAAGGGGGGTGCAGCCATGGGGGTGTAGCCATGGCTGCACCCAAACCCTTCCCATATTTAATATCACGTAGTCTTCGTTTTTTTTTTTTTTTTTTTTTTTTTTTTTTTTTTTTTAATCAAGCACTCCATTAAGCAACAAAAGAAAGGATACAACAATAAAACTGGCTAAGGAATGGACAAGAAACAGAAAAACATAACATCTTGTTGTCAGCCCATAAGTCGGGCAAAGACAAAACAAAAGATAAAAAGCTATAAAATAAGGAATTAATAAAGTGATTCAAGGCACTTATTGGACCGACGTTTTTATATAAAAGACTAGTAGATCCCAACATAAAAAGACAATGATAAATAGTCAACACTTCATTGGTTGACGTTGAATAAACTTTGGGGGTTGACACTAACATCATAATGACTACTGAGGAGCAAGAATCTGCCAAAATTGAAAACAAGAGCTCCAAAACCGTATAGGAACGAAGGCTCTTCCAAAAGTACCACGCATCCATCACTAGAATATAATCGTGGTACGAAATTCCATCACTAGAAAATGTAACAACAAAATTAATAAAAATAAACCGAGGCAGTAAGTTGGGCAATGGAAGTATTACCACTTTCGTAAGATTTTGGATTGTTCAAGAAGTACCCATCCCTTGGAGAAACTCCGTTAGGATAATCATGATGGTCGGCACCCTTCAATATCGGGGTGCATCGAAAGTGAACATGGGACACACTCCGTAAATCTGCTATCAACATTTTTTTCCTTCCACAATTTGAGCCCTCTAAAAAAGTATTGTATTGAAGATGTTTGTGCCTTTTCTTTTACCAAATCCTTCACATAATGGGTTGAAACTAGACTAGTTTCTAAACAAAGTTTTATTGTAAGTTCTTGAAGGCTTGATTCAAGCAGAAAAACCAATCCGGGAGCCTCAATAAAACTCAATAGTCTTAAGTTATTAGCTTTTCTACGGATATACTTGGTTTAGAATTCAATAATATCAAAAAACTTTATGGCCCAATAAATAAAGTGTTGGTCTACAAAATCAGGGATTCTAACCGAGTGAAATTGGTTTTATGTTTGTATAAAATTTATCATGATTTTCTTTTTTCTTTTTTTTAATATTAATAGTTTCAAATTCATTTTTATCAAAAAGACTTCGTGGTCTAGATTTTGGGTTCGAATCCCATAAAGTTATTTTTATGTGGTGTACAAAAAATGATAAAATTTATCCTTATGATTTTGTTTTTAAAAAGTTAAAAGTCTAGAACTCATTTGTATAAAAAAGACTCATTGCATAATGGATAAGGTGCTCGTCTAAGATACCAGAGATTCTAGGTTCAATCCCCAATGAATTGTTTTTATGTATGTACTTTTAATGATAAAATCAGTATAATGTAATGTATTAATATAATATTTTGTATTATGTAGTATTGTGTATTAATATAGTATAATGATAAAATCAGTATAATGTAATGTATTAATATAATATTTTGTATTATGTAGTATTGTGTATTAATATAGTATTATGCATTAATAATACTGTATAATGAATTAATTATACTTTGACTATGATTGCTATTTTTTTTTTCTAGTATCATAAATACTTTTCTAATTTGGCATCCTAAAAAAGCCCAATTTATATTTATTTTTAAAAGTTAAACAGTTTAGAATTCATTATTATAAAAAACCAGAGATTTTGGGTTCAATCCCCTTTGAAGTCATGGTTTAACAAAATTTATACATTACAAATTATAAATACTAACTTTCTCCAAATCATAGATGTTAAATTCCAATTTTTAAAAACAAAGAAACTAAATTATAGTACATTTGGAAGTTCAAGCAAGAGAGGTTCTCCTTTGGATCTTACTACATTATAGTGTCAAAATGATTCCACATTGAATTCTGGACAAATCACCTCATAGTTCTTTTTTCTTTTTCTTTTTAAATTTTATTTTATAATTTGCATTTTTTTTAAATCTTCGTGACTATTCGAATCACCTTGACTATTATCATAAGAAAAACATTTGACAAGCAACATTTGAATGTCAATAAAATTTATAAGAAATTAATTTTTAAGTAGTTGGTTATCATTAATTGGACTCGTTACTTCTTAATTACTCAATACCTTCTTAATCACTAGACCACTCCATGATGGTTAATTTACCCGACTTCTATTGGCTACTCGGCCGTCGTTAACCACTTCTAATAACATCCCAAAAATTGAAGGAAAATACACGAAGGATTAAATCATTCATCTTTTGCTCCTACTTCACAAGATAAAAAATTATCCATGTGAGAAAAGATGCAAATTAAACTAAAGAATTGAACTAATAATGGAACTCATAGGAAATCATCAGTACAAAGTTCATGTTAACTTATTTTACAAATGCATGTGCCTAACCTATTATCATCCTATACACTAAAATGAACTCTTCAACTCCCTTCTTGAGATTTTATAGGGGGTGCTAAAAATTATCCTTAGCTTTGCGAATGATACCCAAGATCTCTGCTTCATCTACTGTATTTTCAACTTTTAACGACTACCGAATTTCTGCGCTCGAAATTCGGAGGAAAGGATTGCACATTTTCTCCATCTTTAATGTTGTTTGAATCTGGGATGTTACAATCATAGAGTTAAAAACAGTTCAAGGCAATGGAAGAATCTATCATATGGGTATTCATGGCATTAGGTTTGAGGTTTGAGGTGCTCTGCTTCTCAGCTTACCAAAAGGAACATTGGTTTCATAAGAACAAAGTTACATAGGATTCCATAACATTACAAATAAATCCCCCCTTAAATATAAGAAAGGTGAATCCAAGACACAAGAATGCAAATTTGTTTGATTCACAAGCTTACATTCAATATAATGCAATGCATCAGCTATGGTGATTCGTGCAACTCAATAAAATAGTTTCTTATCCAAAAACCATGCAGAATTACTCCATAATACTCGAATTATATGTGAAATTCTGATTAATTTTATAAACATGGAAGGATAAGTGTCCGGGCCAAGTTACACGCACCTCCACTATTCATTTTTTTTAATATCTTTGACTGTCCGGGCCAACTATGCACACCTCGACTAATATTACGAGACATACAACCTGACCCTACAACAATTTGACATCAAAGAAACCCGTAAAAAATTAATTTCTAGGTAGGTGATCATCATGGATTGAACCCATCATCTTTTCAACACTCCAAGCTCCTCTTGACCACCAGGCCACCACCTCAACTATCCTCACAACATTTGAATGTCAAGGATACTCGGATATTAATTCTTAGGTAAGAGGCCATTATGAATTAAACTCATCACCTATTCCACTAGATTCCATGATAATTACAAAGGCGGAAGGATTTGATATACTCAAATATGCAATAGTTCTCAAATAGAGGAAACCATGCAAGTGTTGTTTAAAACAAAAACGTTTAGTTGAAATTTCCATTTAGCAAGTTAAGAACTCTTTCCTATGAACGTGACTTCAGTTTAGAATGCCTTCAGGATGGAAAATGTTCATATGCAAATAGAATGACATTTAATTTTTTAATCACAATAACGTTTTAAAATTTACACAACCAGAAATAGATTTTGTATACCAATCAATTTAAATATCAAATAATCACCCATAAAAGAAGAGCCAAAATTTACCGTTGGCAAGCCCTTGCTCCATAGATTAGCAACCTGGGTTGCAAAAGATTTGAGAGCCTCGTTCTTAGGTTCAATGGACAAAGCAAACTTAGAGTTACTCTGCCAAATGGTAAGCTTATAATTAGGCATACGGCATTCGAGCTTCAAAAATCCGGAGTATCATAATTAAAAAAGTTAATAAATTACTGACCAAAGTATGCTCATGACCGCAAAATATGTGTGTATTATCTGGCAAAAAAGTGATTTTTTTAAGGGAAGATAGCATCTGTATAACGCATGACAAACAATTAGAATACTTGAATCAAATAACTCTTAGCATTAGAATCTGAATAACTAAAAGCAATCAAGTTTCTAAGATCAATTCACATTCAGCAGAAAGATCACTTAAAGCAACAATAACTGATACTTCATGAGTGAACTAACTAAAGTTGAGTTCCATTTTGTTCATGAGAGAACATAAATCAAGGTGCATGGGATGCTTTGGGAAAACTTTGTTAGAGCCTTTTGCTGGAGCTTATGGAGAGAAAGGAACAACAGAATTTTCAATGACCACAATACTAATTTCTCTAAGTTTATGGAAAATTTATTTAATATTGTTGTGTTCTGGTGTAAGCGATCTCTTCTTTTCTATGATTATAGCTATGACTCTCTTTTGAATAATTTTAGATCCTTTTTGTAATTGGCTTTGCCACTAATTTCATATTTATAATGAAGTTGTTTCTTATCCAAAAAGGTGCATGGGATGAGAATAAAAGAAACAAAAATGAATCTCCCTCAAAGAAATAGGAGCTCTCATTGAAGAACACCCCCAGTCCAAGGCAAGGAAGCAAGCCACAGAGACAAATTTCAAGAAGGCTGCTACCCCATTCTAAATAGAAAACTTCAAAAACTTAGAGAATGTTACGTAACCAGACGAGATAGACGTTCATACATTTCAAAAAGTATTTCAAGCCGCTTGCTATGATCCTATGCTATGATAACAATGGCATATCCAGTGCCTGGCCTAGGGACGAGCGTGGTTTCAAAAAGATAGCATTGGCATCAAAGGGAACACCATAGTGATTTTGGAAGTAATGCTTCGCCACAAGTATTTAATCCCACCTGACCCAAAAGAGACACCCTACACACCGTCCACTACAAGAACTCTTGCGTTCTTGAGCTAACAAAGGCAGGAATCTTGAATAATGATGGGAAATAAATTGGGATCCTGCTCAAAACCTCGCACCCCACAAAAGACATCAGTTTCTCTTAGCTTTGGAGAGGACTCAGAACTAACACCAATCAACCATCAATCTTAAGCTGTGAAATGGCATAAAAAACAGACTGAATATCATTCAGGTTAACAAAAAACTCCTTCCTATCTGACTAGAAGCATGCCCCTAAAATCACATCATTAGTCCAATATACAAGAACTTTGAGTAATCCTATCTGACTAGGGGGGGTCATCATTAGTCCAACTTGATTGGACAACTATCCAAGCAAAAGGAGTAAGAAACAGAGCACAGAGAGGCAAAGATCGCAGGTTAGTGTTGAGATATGCCTTGAACTATTTGATGACCCACGAACACGATTACTTAGTCAAGGGTCTCGCTGCTCGGTTAGCAAGCGGGGATCACTGTATTAGAGTTTTATGAGAGTGCACTATATAAACTCTCGTAAAATCCTAGCCCCAATTAGATCAACATTATGTAATTTGTCATCACTTTACGCTCTCCTCTACCCGTGGATGTAGTTAACACATCGCTAGTGAACCATGTAAATTCTGTGTGTTCTTCTCTCACATTCTTTTATTGTTTTTCGATTGATTGTTGATTGCCGTTTTCATAACTGTTAGGACTAACAAGAAAAAGCTATGTGGACATTCTATAATCTTGAACTACTACATTTAGATAACATCCAATTAAATGAAAAATGTAAGGCAAACAAACCTGTTCAGGAGTTCCTTCAAATAGCTTGCCACAAGATAAGCTGAATAGAGTATCCCCAGTAAATATTGCTGCTGATCCAGGAAAATAGAAGCTAATATGACCTGAATTCAGTTTAAATCAAAAACAAAATATTCAGGCCCAAAAAATATAAAATGGTAAGCCAAAATTCCATAGGCACCAAAAACCCACAAGTAAGATGCAAAGTAATGATGGATTTATATTAGATACTATACAAGCTACAAGCTAGATCTAGATGAAACCAAGGTAGCATAATTGCCAACAAGTCTGGCCTTTAATTTCGGTCTGACACCTACTTGAGTCGTTTAGTAGGCACAACAAACCCACATTTGTGTTCACAACTTTCTCTAAGAAACCTACTTGAGTTCCATAGATACAACAAACCCAGACAATCATTTTTTCTTTCCTTTTCCTTGATGAGATTCAAATTTAAAGAAAGGAACCCAAGTAAAAGCCAACAAGCCCTAAAACCCATCTATTTCCCAATGAAGACACTTCTAGTCATCATCAATGCATCTATTCTACAAGTCAAATATTTCAAGGCATCTTTTAACTAGAACAATCAGAGAAAAGATAGGCAGTGCAAAGAAGTTATATAAAAACGGGTGAAACTAGGAACTATTAAATAGTAATTTTTTTTGGAAAAAATCAGCAAAAAAGAGCAAACGTAACAATTATAAAGAATGATAATGATAACGCTCACCTCGACTATTTGACTATTCTCACCGCCTGACCCTACAACATTTGATTGTCAAAGAAACCCGCATGCAAGAAATTAAGGTGGCCACAATGGAATAAACCCATAACCTTTTGATTCCCCTTGAACTAGATCACAACCATGACGGTTGATAATCAAAGATATAATACAATAAGGAAGAAGCATCACTCAATCATATGAGAGACAATGTAACAATAAAAGTCTCCAAATCTATTACCATTAACCACTGTATTCTCTTAGTTCCTCATTTTCATGCACGTGTGGAGGGCGGGGAGGATTGTCATACAAGAAAAAAAATTTGGAGGACCTAAGTATCATACAAGAAAGAAATCTAAAAGTAACACTACTAGGCTGGGTCCATGGCTTACCTCAATGATCAGCCTTTCGGGTTCAACATACAACAATTATAAGATAGTGCCAACTAAAATATTGGTCCAAGAAATCTATCCATAAATCACAACAGTATTAAAGACTTACAACCCACTTTTACATGTTACAAAAAACAATGAAGGAAAGATCATAAATCATGATACTAAACGACCTCTCTGGTCACCCACCACACCAAATACTCTGTTTAATATTCGTTCCTCTACATTTTTTAAGGTTTTTCTTATTCTTTGGTGGATTCTTGTTCCTTAGTGGTCTTTACGTTAGTAGAGTTAACTCTCCAATTTTTTTTTTTAATGTCAACTAGTGTAATGTTGACTAATTGTTAATGAGTTTTTACATTGGGATCTACCATTTCTTTATCTAAAAAAAATCAGTTCAAAATGTGTTTTATATTCTTTTAGGAATCCCTTAATCTACAACTTTTTCTTTTTAGTTGGTTTCGTTGGGAGGTGTAAATTGTGATCAAAGATTTAGTCGAGATCTTTTGTGTTTTCTGTTTTGATTTCCCTTTCCTTGAAGAATTGTTGTAAGGTTTGGTTTCTTTTTTAATGAAGCACTTTGAATAAAAAAAAAAAAAAAACCATAATTTAGTTTTTTTTTTTTTATTTGTTATTTGCTTGAGTTAAGTTTAGTATTTAAAATAATCTAAAAAAAAAAGTCTAATATTTAATTTAATGAAAAAGTCTAGTTTTTTTTTTCCTTTTCCTAAAAGAAAAAGGAAAAAAAAAACTATTATAAAAGGAAACAAAAAATTTGTTACGAAAACCAAAGCAATTGAAGAATTGTCGTAAATTTCAGTACAGCGGCGACACAGCATCATCTGAATCCATTTGAGACGAGGTTGAAAAAGTGGGTTTGCGATTATGAACAACATTAATTGGGAACTTCCACTTCCATCCCATATTGCTCCCTTTATCTTCTCCAAACTGTCAATCTCCAATTTGCCCCTCTGCAGGTGTGTTTGTAAATCTTGGAATCTTCTTGTTCAAGATTATGCAAAACATTCCTTTTCTAAACTCCAACTTTCAAACTCTTCTATCCTTTTCACTACCTTGGGTGAATCTGATAGCCCCCATTTCTTCGATCCCAAAATTCATTGTTTTGACATTGATGCCTTGAGTATTGTTGCCACTCATACCCCTCTCAAACCGGATGTTAACCTTATTTACATTGTCAATTCCTGCAATGGCCTCTTGTTTATTGCCAAACTTGGCGTTGTTCCCAATGGAGATGTTGGTTTTTCTCCAGGCATATTTAATCCAATGACCAGTGAATTCTTTTCGATTCCTATTTTTAATCCTGATTCACCTCCCTTATACTCGGGATTTGGTTTAAGTACTAAGACCAATCAATACAAACTTTTCGTAGCCTACAGAAAGAAGTCCACTCGCGAGTTGAAGGTTTTAAGGTTTGGTAGCAACCATAGCCAGAATCAATGGACCTCTATTTATCTACCTTTTTCCATCAATATTCGATCGCATGGTGTATATATGAACGGAGTCATTTATTGGATTGGAATAAAAAAAAACAATGGAAATGTCAACAATTACATATATGCTCTTGACGTTGAAACTGAAACGTGTCAAGTGATGGTCCTGGAAGTTGGCCCTCACTCTCACCCACATACCCTTCAACTATTTAATGGCACCATTTATGCAACTATTTATATCACTAAGCCAATATATCAAATTCAATTATGGAAGATGCAATCCAGAGATTCTTGGATTAAAGATTTTATTCTTCCTATCCTTTACAACTACAAGAATTCATACGTGGGCCTCTTTAAAGCCTCCAATGATGGAAAGATATTGGCCGGAATAAGAAAGAGCTTGTTTTGGTTGAAGTCTGGGAGGAAGTTCGAGGAGAAGGAAGAGATAAAAACATTGATTCCACTCGAGAGAGAAATTCTAGACACGTGCATTTGTCGTATAGATGCCTTGCATTTTGGTTCTCTTCCTAGCATTCTAGCTGGGAATGACCAATCCTTCTAGGTGCTTTTCAAGCATATTGTTTTTTATTATTTTTGTATAGAGAACTTTTATTCTCTTTTCATAATCTTAATAAAAAAAAAAAAAAGTCCATGTTCTCACCAATATATCATAATATATTATTATAAATATGTATGTATTAAATATTAGAGATATCAAATTAGAATTTAAGCTTAAAATTATATTTGATTTTGTTGGTACAACTAATGTGAAGACGAAGACTAATTAATATGCAAAGATCCACTTAAACTTAACTTGAAATGACTAAATGTGATTAGATTATTATGCTTCGTCAAATAATGTAATATCATATGCATGGAGCAAGCAACTTGGAAAAATTGGTTAATCAATCGGTCGCTCGGAATCAAAGTAGGGATAGGATGTAGAAGCATAATACTTTGGGAAAATGATTAACAATTTGCAACCTCATTGATCATTTGTGTTCTTTTTAGTTTAATCCACTTTTTGTTGTCTTGGTTGAACTTAGAATAATAGTATTTATATTTGGTACAAAATTACTGTTGCTGATATTGTTATTGAGATTGAAACAAACAATAAAAGTTACTAATTTATTGATCTTCCAATACTTTGTTCTTTCACGTTTGGTCTTCTCCATGTGCAGCAAATGCAATTTTAACTTCAGTCATTTTCTCTCTTGAATCCACAATCTTGATAGGTTTACTTGGTTGGGTAACAAAAAGTAAGCTAACTAGTACAACATTTTATCAGCCAAAAAATTGTTTAATATGTTATATGTGGATGCATATTTAAATCTCAATGTTCCAAATCAATACCTACAAAAAAGGGACAAATTTCACATTAAGATAGTGTTAGCCAAATAAACTTAGATGCTTAAATCAGATTGAAGTTTATGCTAAGCAATGGCATAGCCAAAATTGAAGGTATGTGCAGTGTTTTAAAAGGCTTTGTTCAAACACAAAATGTCGAGAGTAAAAAGGTGAATGCCATTTGATGATTAATTGTAAGAAATATAAATTTTACTAATTCTAAAGTTCTAAACAGTGAAAAAGTGGGTTTGCGATTCTGAACGTCATTAATTGGGGGCTTCCACTTCCATCCCATATTGCTCCCTTTATCTTCTCCAAATCGTCAATCTCCAATTTACCCCTATGCAGCTCTGTCTGTAAATCTTGGAATCTTCTTGTTTTAGATTATGCAAAACATTCCTTTTCTAATCTCCAACTAATTCCAAACTCTTCTCTCCTTTTTGCTACCCGGCGAGTCTGGTATTCCCGATTTCTTGGATCCCAAAATTCATTGTTTTGATATTGATACCTTGACTATTGCTGCCTCTCATACCCCTCTCGAACCTCATGTTAACCTTATTCACATTGTCAATTCCTGCAATGGCCTCTTGTTTATTAGCAAATTTGGCCTTCCCAATAGTGAATGCATATTTAATCCAATGACCCATGAATTCTTTCCAACTCCTATTTTTCGTGATTCACCTTGCTTATACGTGACGGGATTTGGTTTAAGCACTAAGACCAATCAATACAAACTTTTCGTAGCCTACAGCAAGAAGTCCACTCGCGAGTTGAAGGTTTTAAGGTTTGGTAGCAACCATAGCCATAATCAATGGACCTCTAATTATCTACCTTTTTCCATCAATATTCGATCGCATGGTGTATATATGAACGGAGTAATTTATTGGATTGAAAAAAAAAAAAAAATAGAAATGTCAATAATTACATATATGCTCTTGACGTTGAAACTGAAACATGTGAAGTGATGGTCCTGGAAGTTGGCCCTCATTCTTACCCATATACCCTTCAACAATTTAATGGCACCATTTATGCAACCATTTATATGAGCCAATATATCAAATTCAATTGTGGAAGATGCAATCCAAAGATTGTTGGATTAAAGATTTTAGGTTAAAATACCACTTTGGTCCCTTAACTTTACTATTAATTTCATTTTAGTTCCCCAAGTTTCAAAAGTTCAAAAATAGTCCCTCAACTTTCATTAAAACTTAGGATTGGTCGCTACAGTTAATTTGGAGTTAGTCATTAAAACCTGTACATCTAGAGTAAAAAAAAAACTGTCGTCATTTTGAAATAATTTTTTTTATATCGGTGACTATTTGAGTCAACTTTTGCACTGATATCACAAGATATACGGCCTAATCCTACAACATTTTTTATTCATATCTATTCAAACCAATTTATGCATGTCTTGACAATTGTCATTAAATTTTATCATATTTAAATATAAAAAAAAAAAAAATTATAGGAAATTAATTGTTAAATATGACTTACTATCAATTGAACTCATATATTAGTTAGTTAAGATTTTTTTAGCTACTAAGGCACTTTTTGATAGTTCATAGCTAAAGTAGACCTAGTCAATTAATAATTGACCTCCATTATTGAAGAGTCCAGGTTCCTTCAATTTCAAATATTGTTGTCCTAAAAAATAAATCTTATATATATATATAAAAGTAACTTTTAATATTGACTCCAAATATGGTTGAATTAAAAAAAAAAACAAAGTAGTTTTTTATTTTGTAAATTCATTTTTTCTAATCACTTCTTTATGTTGTATTAAAAGAATCCCTTTATTTATATATAAAATAAACCCTTATCTTAAACACAATAATACTATTGAACTTTTTTAAATTTTACAATAATTTTGATTGAAAATTGTAAATCCGTAATATTATTGAACTAATAACTTCTAATAAGGAAAAAAAAAGCTTTTTGTCATCATTCCAATGTTTTATTCCTAGGAGAATTAAAGTGTTGTTAATTTTTCATATATATAAAGTGTTATTTTTTTTTGTTGGAAAATTGTAATAGATGATCTATTATAATAAAATGATTACAAAATTAATTAAATTTAAAAATATTTATATTCGTAGTCATGAATTATTATTAATACTCATTATTAATATCGTTTTATTATTGATATCTATAATTATAATTATTTTTTTTTTTATCGAATAAGTCTGCGGTGTCAATCTCGAGAATCGATATTTGTATCCCTTTTCTCTCGATATATTATAAAAAAAAAAACTACTAATTTTTTTTTTAAATAATCATATTTATAATTATTTTCTTAATTTTGTTTGTTTGTTTTTTTTTTTTTTCAAGTTGCAAAAGAATTTTGAGATTCTTCTGAAATAAAAACGAAACCCTCGAACCAAACTTCAAAAAATCAGAATCATCCTCAATTTTTCCCTCTCCCTCGCCATTTCGCGCTGTCGTCCTCTCCGGCGACGATCGGAACGGCGGCAGTTTCTTCGTCAGAAGGATTATTCTCCGGCAGCATCCATTTACTGAAGGTCCGGTAGCTCATCCTTCATCTTCTTGTTTAAGCTTCTCGCACTATCTCTATCTCTTTTACTGGCCTGTTCTTTTCTCGAATCGCCGCCATATGCAAAATCTTGACCAACAACATCGATTTACATCGGCTTTTACTTACGTTACTCTCCTTCTTGACTCGGTATAGATTGTCGGTCTGCTCGGCCGATTCGAGTAAAGAACTTGTAGTTTTTATGCTGATTTGAGATGTTCTAGATGTGCTATTGCAATTCTATATATATGTCATATTGTGAAAAGTGTAACTTCGTGTAGTTGTGTATATATGTTTTGATTAGCCAGTCTATTGCGTCTTTTCTTTCCTGTTTTTTGTTGTGAACTTTTTTCGTGGCCTTCTTTGTGCTGTTTATTTTATTCTGCAGGTATTCGGTATGTTCATATAATGCAAAGGAATCGTGTAGAATACTCGTTTTTTTGGTCCTGATAACTGTTTAGTTTTTTATTTTTGAAATTTGAGCTTAGTTTTAGTCAAATTTCTTACCGGGTGTTCCATCTTAAACAATGTGAATGCTAATCAAATTTTAAAAACTAAAACAAGCTTTTGAAAGCTACTTTTTTTTATTTATTTTTTTATTTTTATGTTTCCAAATTTTGATTTGGTTTTTAAAAACATAGGTAAGATTAAATATCCGAGTAAGAAAAAATACATGGTGAAGTAGGTCTAGGTGTTGTAGCCTTAAATTTCATAAACAAAAACTTTAAAATAAAATGATTATCAAACGGAGTCTTAATTTTTATATAAATTTGTAAATGAAGCAAACTATAGCAGCTGTATGGATAGCAGCTTTGAAATATCTTAATGGTGCTTATCCTTGTTGTTGGACTGTTTTTCAGACGTTTAACCTTTATCTGTATCTGATGCTTGTTGAATTTCCATTTCACTTGCAGGAAAGTGAAGTAATTTGAGGGGTTTTCCTTATGGCAAAGAATCAGTTTTATTTGATCAAAGACACTGTTTTTAAGTTGCAGCTTGCACTTCTTGAGGGCATTCAAAATGAGAACCAGCTCTTTGCAGCTGGGTCTCTGATGTCTCGTAGTGACTATGAAGATGTGGTGACTGAGCGGTCTATTGCAAACCTCTGTGGATATCCATTATGTCATTCTAATTTGTCGCATGATAACTCGAGGAAAGGCCGGTTCAGAATTTCATTAAAAGAGCACAAGGTGTATGATTTACAAGAGACATATAAGTATTGCTCTTCCACTTGCCTTATTAACAGCCGTGCCTTTTCTGGGAAATTGCAAGATGAGAGATGTTCGGTCATGAATCCTGTGAAACTTAAAGAAATTCTTGCACTGTTTGAGAATAGGAGTACAGATTCTAAGGGAAATATGGGGAATAATGGTGATTTGGGGCTTTCAGGCCTTAAAATTCAGGAGAAGACAGAAAACAATGTTGGAGAAGTTCCTATTGAAGAGTGGATTGGTCCATCAAATGCAATTGAAGGCTATGTGCCACATGGAGATCGTAAAACCAAGACTTTACCCAGCAAGAAGGCCAAGGAATTCGAGAATGGTAATTTTTTTTAATTTGTTTTATAGTTTGCCAAAGTTGTAAGCAGTTTTTCTTTTGATTTTTTTTTTTTTTGAGTTCAACAATAATTGGGGATGATGGGATCCAAACTCATGACCTCTTAATCATGGCACACACTTATGCCGGTTGAACTATTACTCTTATTGGCACTGTTGATCCAATACATATTGGAGAAGCTTAGGCATTCAAAGGACGTTCAAGTAAAAGGAAATACATTCTTAGAATGCCGAAATGGAGAAGTGATACTGTAGATTTATTTGCATCAATTGTTAAAAGTGAGTTTAAGTACTCTGTTGTCGGGTCTAAAGCTAAAAGTTACGCCTGCAAGTTATCGTATTTGATTCTTAAAGTCTCTACAGAAGCTAATGTATTCTTCGAATGTCTTTATGAAATAAGGTATCCAAAGAACACTCGAGAAAAAAAAGTGTGCATGCATTTTCTACTGTTTGTTAAATTGTGTTTTGGTGCTCTATTTTAGGTTCTAAAGCTAAAATCAAGCCATTAGGGGGTGCAAATGAATTCTTCAGCGACTTGTCCTTCACAACTATAATCACAGATGAAGAGTATAGTGTTTCAAAGATAACATCTGGTTTGAAAGAGATGACTTTTGATGCTAAGTCAAAGGGTCAAACGGGAGAATTCTGTGGTAAAGAATCAAATGAACAATTCACCATTTTGGAAGCCCCACGTGCTCCAGCTCCCTCAAAAAACAATGTTGGACGGAAACCAAGAGGATCCAAAGAAAAGACTAAAGTATCAGCCACCGAACAAAGTACTAATAACTTGTCTGATGCTCCTTCGACTTCAAATCAGTGCAATGCCAGTGGCAGTTTAGCAACAGAAAAACTGGAAGGTGGATCTAATGATCTTAGTGGAACTCAAATAAAGCCCTCCCTCAAACAACCAGGCAAGAAAAACCTGCATCGCTCTGT
The DNA here is from genome assembly GCA_037833695.1 of Sechiopsis laciniata. Taxonomy (NCBI): domain Eukaryota; kingdom Viridiplantae; phylum Streptophyta; class Magnoliopsida; order Cucurbitales; family Cucurbitaceae; genus Sechiopsis; species Sechiopsis laciniata. The sequence continues at coordinate 14,699,731 of JBBMKA010000022.1, forward strand.
AACTTGGGCAGATGAAATTACTGATGACACCGGTACTGGAAACCTTCCAGAGGTCAGAGAAATAGGGATAACAAAAGAATGTTCCATAATCACGAGCAATTTGGCAACTGCCAACAAGAATAATGAGGATGTATTACGGATTGAATCTGCTGAAGCATGTGCAATAGCACTGAGCCAGGCAGCTGAAGCGATTAATTCTGGGCCAAATGAGATCGCTGATGCAGGTATTCTACTATATGCATGAATGGTTGAGGTTAGTTATTGTACTACATGCTATAAAAATAATATTACTTGTCTGACCATTAGATGATGAAACTAGGATTAGCTATCCCTATTTTTGATATATAAACCAATTAGAGATCATTTTTTTTTTTAAATTATGTAATAAATTCTTCTTCTTGGTTTCCCCTAGAGGCGGCCTCGTTGGTAGAGGCTTGTGCCTTGTGGTCTCTATAGCATGCTTCCTTAGAGTTTGCAAGTTCAAAATCCATGAATGAGCTTAATTGTAAAATCCCTTGTTGTTTTTCGAGTCCGGGCATTAGATGAATAAACCAATTAGCTACCCCTATTTTTTACATATAAACCACTTAGAGATCATAATTTTATAATTATGTAATAAATTCGGCTTCTTGGTGTTCCCTAGAGGAGGCCTTGTTGGTAGAGGCTTGTGGTCTCTAAGGTATGCTTCTTTAGAGTTCTCAAGGTCAAAACCCATGAGTGAGCTTAATTACAATCTCTTGTAGTTTTCGGGTCTAGGCCTGGGACAAGGGAGGCTCCCCAAACTGAATATGAATTTGCTTTATGAAAATGAACTAGATTTAAAGTATCCAATATCTGAAAACTGGATTTTTTTATTAAATATTTGTGAGTGTCTAAGTTAGTTTACGTGATTGACTATTCTAACGGGATAACCACTTTACTCTATACATTTGGTTGTCAAGGAAAGTATACGAAATTAACTTTTAGGTAGGTGGCCACTATGGATTTAAATAACCTCTTAGTTCCCACTTCTCCAAGGATGTCTTGACCACTTGACCAATCCATGATGGTTGAATTATTATATTGCCGGATCCAAATGAAAGCAATCTTATACGGCGTTCTCTTATTTGTATTAATCTACAAATAAAAGAAAATTTATGCTGTTTTTCTTTTTGTGTTTGATTTTTAACATCCAGTGTCTGAAGCTGGAATTATTATACTGCCACGTCCAAATGATCCCAATGAAGAGGCATCTATTACTGCTGGTGATGGTGACAACATATCTGAACCTCCTTCAACCTCCGAGAAATCAAATAAACCTGAGATATTTCAATCTGATCTGTTTGATCCCAACGACTCTTGGTATGATGGGCCTCCAGAGGGTTTCAGTCTAGCTGTAAGATCCCGTTTTTTGTTTATTATTGTCATTTTATTTAGGATATTCCCTCTCTTCCTAACCTTAAGGCGTTCCTTCCATCTTGTTTTCAGTTGTCTTCTTTTGCAACCATGTGGATGACAATATTTGCATGGATAACTTCATCTTCCCTGGCCTACGTATATGGAAAAGATGACAAGTTCCATGAGGAATTTATGTATATTGATGGGAGGGAGTATCCAAGGAAAGTTGTCTCCGTTGATGGCCGATCATCTGAAATCATGCAAACACTTGCTGGATGTCTAACGCGGTCAATACCGGGACTTGCTTCTGAACTCAAGCTATCAACCCCGATATCAAGTTTGGAGCACGGAATGGTATAAAAGGAAATATTTATGAGATTCATGTTCTTTCTCTCAAGTTTTTTTTCTACAAAATACGTTATCATTGCGCTATGATTCTAACCTATGACCTTTTGGTTCATGGACGGCATAATGTTATCATTGTGCTATTGTTAATCTTTGCATCTGAGTGTCGTTGATTCATCTTCTTGTGCAGGGGCAATTATTAGATACTATGACTTTCCTTGATGCACTTCCAGCATTTAGAATGAAGCAGTGGCAAGTAATAGTTCTCCTATTTATTGAAGCTTTATCTGTTTGCCGGATTCCTTCACTTGCCTCCCACATGAATAATAGTACTAGTCTGATTCACAAGGTTTGGCTCCCGACTAAATGTGCTCTCTTGTTCATACTTTTTCTTTTGTTAATAATATCGGCAATTAGAGCCTTAACTAGAGCACTTCTATATTTTTGTTTATCCTACCCCTCATGTCTTCATTTTTTCCTGCTTGTATACACATGTTCTAAAAAATATATGTACAAGCAGGAAAAAAAAAACGAAACATGTATTATGCATATTCTCCGTGGCCAAAGTGAAATATGTATTATACATATGCTCACTAGCCAAAGTGAGCTGAGCCCAGTGATAATTGGTATTCTCGATCTCGTTTGTAGGTTCGAATTCCCAATTCCAAATATTGTTGTACTAAAAAATATACATATTCTCAGTTCAACAAATAAAAGTTTTGTTACCCATATCCTAAATATTGTATGTTTTTTTTTGAAGACGAGATATATTGGTTTCTTGATTCTAATGGTGCATTTTCTTGATTTTTCTTTTGGTTTTAGATAGTAATCTTTATTTATAATCTTTTTTTTATACCTGTATTATATTGTTTAATACTCACAAAAGTGCTATAAATTAATACTCCTTTTCTACCCAAAATTTCAAACTAGTGTTATTTATTTATTTATTTTATTTTTCTTTTGGTATAATTACGATACAAGGACCTCCAAAGTTCATGTCTTTCTCGTGCTCCAAAAGGAGTAGAACTCTAACAAATCTTGTATGACCAAGTAACTATGAGGTTACGGGGTTCGAATACTCTACTCTTAATTGTTGTTGAATTAAAAAAAAGTCTTTCTCGTGTAGCGTGTGAGGACTATCCGTATATTGTAACTCTTGGATAAATTTTCAATGAAGTGCCATATTACTTGATTCTTAAATTGGTATACTTCAACCTCCTGCTTTTGCTCTCATGTCCATAGGTGCTTGATCGGGCTCAGATACAGTTAGACGAGTACAGGATCATGAGAGATCACATATTACCACTTGGTCGAGCAGCTCAACATCCAGCAGAAAATGGTGCTTAAAAGATTATAACTAACATCTCGAACTAAAATGTCATCACACTGAAGGCTGGCTCCAAACTTCCGGGTCGGTTTTGACTTCCATATCGTACAAATATCCAGTACCCGGAGAATTTGATCCACTCTACATAAGTTGGCAATAGTACATATTTCACTATTTTTGCAGGTAGGTTCTTTTGGTGTTTCTTTCTCGGAGAGTTTGCTGTTACATACATAAACTGGTGTGGTTTGCCATTTGAGGTGTTTTGTACTCTGTTATTTTGAAACAATTGAATTCATAATGACATTTTTTTACTCTTTCGGTACAAACATTTTAGAGGTTTAATCAGATTAGCCATTATTTGTTGGAACCTTCAAATTTGGCAGGGGATTCAAAGCTTAAAGATGCAAAAAAATTGGTGGGTGGGTGATGCGAATTTTTTGATGATGAGAATTTTCTAATATGTAGATAAAGGGATAAATTACAGATTTCGTCTGAATTTTAAGATCTCTGCATTTTCAGAATTACAAATTTGGTTTTTAGACTTAGTTTTTTAAATTAACAAATCTCGATAAAATATTAGAATTTTGTTAGACAAAAATAGATCAATTAGCTTTCTGAAATTTCCAATCCATCAAAAAAAAGTTACAAGTCCACTTTCGAAACGTATGTAATATTTTTAGTAGTTCATAGTTCGAGGTAAGGTTGCAAGGCAAAACGAAGATGATATGTCCAAATCGCCTAAAACTAACGTTGGTTCATTTTGAAATCAATTCACTCAGCAATTATAATTTGAAAATAAGGAAATGTATTATTTAAAATCACTTAAAATTGAGTCGATATACATATATACATATACACATATACACATACATATATATATACACACACACATTTGGTTCTTCAAATAAATGGATCAAACTGTCAATTTTTCAGTTTGATTATGTTAATAGAATACCTCAATTTGGTGTGAAATTTTACAGATATATTCAGATTGATTTGATTCTAATTTGACCCTCCAGTCGAACCAAAATATTTAGACTCATAGTTCAAAGACTAAGTGTAAAAAAAAAAAAAAAAAAAAAAAACTATCAAGTATTTAAAATAAATTTTTAAAAAGTTAACACTGAAATCAAACGGATCAAAATTCGGTTTGATTCTAGTTTGACCCTCAAACTGAGTCGGACCAAAATGTTTAGACTCATAGTTCAAGGACTAAAGTAAAAAAAAAAAAAACTATGAAGCATTCAAAATAGGTTAAAAAAAAGTTAATACTAAAACTATTATTAATCAATATCAGCCCAATTTCAGGACTAGCAATAATTCAAGCACATAATACATAATGGTAACTGCAAAGCCTCCTAAATGTGGAAGTCTCAATACAAGAATTAAAGGCAGTGGTTTCAAAATATTACAGCCAAAAAAGGTTGGATGTCCTCTGGACCAATCATCAATAAATTTCCTCACCAAAGTGAACTGAAAGTGGACTTCTAAAAGCCTCATAGCTCATCCTGCAATCACCAATGGTTTTTTACTCAATTCAGAAAATTGAAAATAAGATCGGCTCACTAAGACACAATAGCCTACTCTAGAGCTTAGTGGCAAGATGTAAGAAAATCATGGACTTATTTTGTAGAACGGTTAGTAAATGTTATTTTTTAGTTCATAAAGAACAAACAAACCCTACATGCAGAGATTTTTGCATTTAGAAAAACTTATTTTTTACAACTAATCGCCTTTTTATCTATGACACTCAATGCATTAAACCTGCGCCTTGAGCCTAATCACGCCTAAACGCGAGTTTGAGGGAGCCTTTTAAAACATTATAAGGATCTATTCCAAAGTTAGAAAATTTAGGGATTGATTTTCATTTAGTTTGAAAAAATATATAGAGACAGCATCCATATCTCAATAATAACTTCATAATCTGCCCCATGAAGATAGAAATCTTGACACTTTTGTTGATGTTTAAATCCTTGGAAAAGATTTAGAATACAAAGAAGAGTGGAGAGGGACAACTTACATGGTAGTCATCGTAGTTGTGGCGATCCTGCAAAGCAAAATTCGAAGATAAGTGATTAGACTTCATTCTTCCTGTAAGAATTACTACAAAATCGAGTATGAACAGCTCATGTTCATTGCAAGTGGAGAGCGGTTAATCTAGAGTTAGAAAATGGAGTGCAAACCAAACAGAAACAGCAGTACTTTTAAGTTTTAAGAATGAACTAAATATGTTGATAAAAATAACTACAGCAGATGTATATTTGCCCCGCCTCTTCGGTCACGGTAAAGCCCAAAAGAGACTAGCACAATATATATTAAAAAAAAAAAAAAGAAACAGGAGAGAACTTCGAGCACCTTAATATGAATAAAGAAACAAACCAAACTAAAAAACATATTACATATTGTTGGTTAATAAAATTAAATTTGCCCCAATTCATTAGCTTAAGCTTTTGGATTGATTGGTGGTTTAATATAACTCAACATGATATCAGAGCAGGAGGTCATGAGTTCGAATCCCTGCCAAATCGTTTCCTCCCCAATTAAAATTAAATTCCACTCGTAGGATATTTCTCAAATTTCAAATTTCAACACATATCATAGATGATAGATTATAGATGACATATGTTCAGCTAGATATATACCCTTCATTGATTTCAAAAAAAGAAAAAAGATATATACCCTTCGATAATTCCTCCTTCTATCTCTATGACGATGGTCTCGTTCCCTTCTTCTCTTTTCACCTTCCTCTCGAGCCCTTTCAGCCTCCTACACCGACTCAGTTTTATGTTAAATTAATAAAATTGTAGGGTCAGATGGTTTTCCTCGTGAGAATAGTTGAGGTACACGTAAGCGCTGAGACACTCACAACTATCAAAAAAAAAAAAAACCATAAGACTTCTCACCTTTTCTTCCCTAGCCTTCCTTTCTTTCTCTGCTTCCTCAAAAGCTTCCTTTTCAGCCTGAAATTGTAAACATATTGGAACTGACAACTCTACACTCAATCATAGAAATAACTGCTTCTAGTTTTTTTTCCTCTTGGTGTATTTTCTTTTTCACACTTCGGGTTGGGGTGGGGTGAGAGGAAGTAATTTGAAAATCTCCCCCAACTTGTTGGGACAGTTCAAAATGAAATTTCTATGAAATAAAATTCGTACCTCCTTATTCCTTGCAAACATATCAGCAACAATCTCCTTAGCGTACTGTGGATCATCGCATATCAAGATGTTGTCAAAAACTGATCCAGCTTTTACCTGTAATGTATTAATTAAACATCAGACATTAAACAGATACTACACAACATAATTTAAAATGTCAGTTGGTGGAGACACGTGAGAATTATTATAGAGCTCAAGGAGACAGAAATTTGTAAAACATTTTTTGTTTAAGATAAAATAATATCGAATAACAATAATCAGGAAAATCATGAGAATAGGCTTATTTTTCACTTTCATTTGACAAAGAATCAACTTTTTAATTAAAAAATATGAGTCAATTTTTTGGAAAGGGAACATTAAAAAAATAAAAATAAACTTGATATCTCTACCTGCCAAACTTCAATGCCCACATACTTGATTGGTTTTAGCACGTAGAGATTAGGATCGTCTTCAAAATCTGGATAAATAAAACATAAAAAAAAAAAAAAAAAAAAAAAAAAAAAGAAATTTAGTATGACGTTTTGGAATGAGAAAAATAACTTGGCTGGCCATCATGTGGCTCACATACGATAAGATTGTTCACAAAAAAGTACTCTAACAACTTGAACAAATTATAGAGCCTAGGAATCTACCAGGAGAGCCTGTGAGATCATGAATATGTATCATTAGCTTTACTGTTTCATTGGTTATCTAAACTATTGAAATAGACAGGTCCATTTTCAGGCAGTTTGATTGAATGAGGCAGCTTTATTTCCACTAGAAATACCAGTAGAAAAACCTAAAATATACATTCATTATGCTTCCATGACGTTAATAACGACACTGTTTTGTCTCAAATGCTCTCTTCTGACTGTAAATGAACAGCAGACAAGAAACATACCTGGATTATCAATCCATGGAGTCCTCCACTTTCCCTTGTAATTGGGGTTTTTAATTTTCTGTACAGCATGCCATTGATTAGATAAATAAGAACTTCTGCGTAACACATTTCAATAAACATATATAGAAAGTTGCTCCCTTGGAGGTCCCAGATTCAAAACTCAAAGTAAGCTAACTTATAAATCACTTGTTGTCTCCCACGTCTAGGCCTTGGACCAGCAACTGCCCCCGGATATGTAGTGGTGCAAAGGTTCAATTCCCGATCATAAAAAATGAACATATATAGAAAAGCACTTAATGCACCTTACGCTTCCATGGTCCCTTGTATGCTGGATTTGGAACCTTGGGTGCCCTCCATATGCCATCCTCGTCCTCATCCCAGGTATCAGGCTATTTAATAAAACATTCAAGAGATCAAATATATCAAAAGAACATTAAACTATTTTACAAAGGAAAACGCAAAAAATTTGTTGTCACTAGAAAGAATTCCTCAGCAATATGGGATTGATATAGACTAGATGTGATCACATTAGGCATGAAAAAAGTATCAGCAAACCTCTTTTGCCTTCGGATCAGGGATCTCAGCTGGAATTGAATCGTATCCCTAATAAAGAACAAAAATTTTATTTAAACCTATAACACAAAATAACCCACTACCATCAGGTAAAGGATAGCTGCATACCTCCGGTTTAACATCATTAGGATCTTCGATGTATTCTTTGTCATCCCAGTCAGCAGGCTGCACAGTAAAGGGAACTTAAACAAGTGTATTATGTATTTGAAAAGAAAGCATTCGGCATATCTTTGATACTGAACCATGAATATTTAACACCAACAGGTGGAACACGAACATAAGAGCATGCTGTTAGTATATCATGATACAAGTTGCATATTTATGATAACTAATTCAAGGGATTCAACTTTTTAGGCAGATGATGTTGAACAAGGATAAGAACTTACTTTTCCACAAATCTTACACAAGTGTATAAATATTTAATATTAAAATCTCCAAAGAGCACCTTTTTTGCCTTAACATCTTTGATTTTTCTAGGTGGAAGGATGTCCCAATCACTGTACATGCTTCCAGAATCCCGTTCTCGATTATCAACAAGGATACTGTAACTAGCATCTGGCCTAAGAATGAATGTGTAGAAATGAGTTAATTTGTCTGTTTCGCATTCCAAATCCTTCTTTATGGGATAATTCTGCCCTTGGTAAGAAAGTATCACGTGGAGTTTTTTCGTCTGTGAACCACATAAATCTGGTCCAAACATCATACTGCAAAAAAAGGTAACAAGTCATCTTCATTAAATAGAAGAAGTACAAAAAAATGAAACTCAACAGGCAGAAATGATAAGGTTTTCTTCCTCCCTTTAAAAAAGTCTATGCATGTTGACAGACCTGTAAGGAGTATCGCCACCATATTTCTTCTGATTGACATAACCAGAATGAAGCTTGATGTAACCTCCACCGCATTCAATATCCTGTTCAAATTTGATGGAATACTGAACCACTAGAGTTCTGTTCTCATTGGTGAACTCTGGTACCTTTGCAGATATGGCGAAGTGCTTAGCATCATTGTAAGTCTGAATACCTAAAAAATTTCCAGTCATCATAAGCATCTGCTATAACATTTGAAGACAATATCATAACGTCTGGGACACCCAGGCGCAAGGTGCACCTATGGTGCCTCGCCCATACTAGATTATTCAAAGCGCGAGGTAACCGATTCAAGACATTTCAATACCTTAAATAACTTCATTCTTCAACTCACAAAGACAACCTCCACTTTCTTTTTTCTCCTCAACTCATATTGTCCAACTTCTCTAGCCATACATTCTTTAGTTCTCCATCCACACCATCGCTCATGAGTTCTACTTCACAATACTATGAGTCTACGTTCAAAAGTTAATAGTTGAATCTTATATATGTTTTATATATTATTCTTGATTAAAAACTTTATTTCTTTCCATGAAATGGAGGTTAATAGTTGAATCTTATATATGTTTTAAATGGGAAAAATTGCACAAACCACCCCTAAAGTATGGTGTTGTAACAATTTGATAGAATCTACCACTTTATTAAGATAAATCTCTAGAGAGGATCTCTCTTAGAGCTCGAGTACAAAAGACGACAAC
>JBBMKA010000022.1:14709051-14739539 GCA_037833695.1 Sechiopsis laciniata
ATATATATATATATATATATATATATATATATATAATTTGACTTTCTTCGTATCAGTATTCAGAAAAATAAAATGTACCCTTTTTCTTTTTCTTTTCTAAAGAATTTTTTCCTGCTTTCTATTTCTATTTTCTCCCATAAATGCTCTATTCTGACGCAGTGACATGATTGCATGGTGGACGCCACGACCCACATAAATGTATGTCCTTTTTTTGTTAGAAAGGTTTGGCAACAAAAAAAAAAAAGTTATTCAAAAAACAAAAAACCAAATTAAAGAGAATTTTAGAAATTTAGACTTACTGAAAGTAAAACTTTATTGTTATAAATAGTTCTGGCTGTTGGTATGAGATTTTGGGGAATAAGGTAGAATCAAGATATATGTAAATATAATTTTTATATTTTAGTGATTTGAATATGTGTAACTAGATAACTGTAACGTTAATAGAGTGTAACTAATATAACTTGATAATTGTAATGTAAGCACGAGTTCAACTAATATATTCGAATCCTTAATAAGATACGAAATGTGCAAAGCTAATATATATGTATATATATTTTTTAGATTAACGAATGTTAAGTTCCTTTAAAAAAAAAAGTTCCCTTAAAAAAGACGAATGTGCAAAGTTAGTTTGACATACGCAACATCATTATAATATTATCCATTTAATTGTTTAGAAACGAAGTAGGAATTTGCATAAAATTTGGTTAGGGTAAATAGATATTTAAGATTAAATGAAGGACAATATCTTAGCTATAGTTTAAAATGATACTTAAATTACGATATCTTCTATATAGCTATAAATAATATAATGAAAGAAAAAATAGCATCTTATCTTAACAGGGAGGAAGAAAAATAAAAGCATTGGTGAAACACCATTTTCGTAGAAAATAAACTCTTTGAAAAGGAACATTCTTCTGCCTAAAAACACCAATGGCTTGTAGTTTATAATCAATTTTAATGTTTAGTACACCCTATGTGGCTGCATTTATTTTTTATTTTTTAACTCAACACTATTTAGGAGTCAAGTTTCGATACTAAGTCGTACATGATACCACCACTTGAACGAACTATGCTCGCGGCTGTATTGCAATAGGTAAAAATAGTCATTCAAAAACAGTTATTAATCAATATCAGAGCAAAATGACTTGGACTTTGCTCAAATTTCAGGACCTGCAATGATTCAAACACAACAAATACATAGTGGAAACTGCAAACCATGTGGAAGTCTCAATACAAGAATTAAAAGGCAGTATTAAATTAAATATTACAGCAGATGAAGTACAAAAAGATTGCATATCTTCTGGACTAGGTAAATTTCTTCTGATAAAAGTGCAAACAGCCTCATAGTTCATCCTGTAATACCAATGAGTTTGAGAGGAGGAAGTGAGTACATTACAAGGATTTACTGTCAAGAACATAAACTATGTAACAATTCACATTATTTCATTAGCCCAAGGAAAATTCAACATAAACGAATCGTGGAATTTAGCCCATAAGAGTATAACTCTAGTGATATAATGTATGGGCCTCTTAATCAAAAGGTTCATAGATTCAAATTCTCACTCCAAAAAATTAATAAATAAATAATGGAAGTTAATATCCATGATTCAGAGACAGCATAAAATTGAAAATTTAAAGGGTTATTAGACACAGCTTTGATAGTCCAGACTTGAGACTTAAACTTTAAATTATTGATTTTCATGAATATAAAGAATAGTAATTGGCATCAACATATTTAAAATAACTTTAAGGGTTCAGTTTTCACAATTCCATTTTTTAAATAAAAGGGATAAGAAAAAATTTCATAATTTCATCATCTTAACTACGGATATAAAAATCTTGAAGTTATTTTGTTGATATTTAAATCCTTGGGAAAGATATTATTGAATATAATGAATGTAGGGAGGGAGAACTTACGTGGTAGTCATCGAAGTTATGCCGATCCTGCAAAACAAAATTTTAAGATTAGACTTCATTCTTCCCATATTAACAATGTATCAACATTACTCTCACTCAAAAAAGAAACAAAAAATAAAAAATCTCAAACCCCGTTTGATAACTATTTAGTTTTTAGTTTTTAGTTTTTAATTTTTAAAATTAAGCCAACAACAACTATCTTAACATGTGTTTTTTCTTATTTAGATATCTACATCGTACCTATATTTGTAGAAACCAAATAAAAATTTAGAAACAAAAAAAGTAGCTTCCAAAAACTTGTTTTTGTTTTTGAAATTTGGCTAACATTCACCTACTTTCTTAAGGAAAGATGGATACAATGTAGGAAAGATGGAACACATTATAGGAAATTGAGTAAAAATAAGCTTTAATTTTAAAAACAAAAAACAAAAAACAAAAAAACCAACCAAGGGCCTCAACAATTATGAACGCTCATGTTATTTCCAAGTGGAGAGGAAGAAAAAAAAGTATAAAGCCAACACATTCTTGCTTGCCCCTGGTTGTTGGAAAGTTCAAAAGAGATGAGCACAACATGTTTTTTTATATCCGTAAGTGTCCAAGCCAGTTTATACTTCGACTATTCTCACAGAAGAACTAAGTGATTCTATTACATTTGATTGTGAAGAAAATGATTAAGAAATTAATTCTTAGGTAGGGAAGTGGTGACTATAAATTTAACTAATAACTTCTAAGCACTTTATAATTTATAAGGCACTTATGATGATTAAACGAGCATAAATTAATGATAAAGATGTGTTAAGCTAGAGATATACCCTTCGATAATGCCTTCTTCGATCTCTATGACGATAATCTCGCTCTCTTCTTCTCTTTTCACCTTCCTCTCGAGCCCTTTCAGCTTCCTGCATCCACTCGGTTTATGTTAAATTGAAGAAATTTAGAATTTTTGTTGAGCAATGTCAACTAAGAAGACTTCTTACCCTTTCTTCCCCAGCCTTCCTTTCTTTTTCCGCTTCCTCAAAAGCTTCCTTTTCAGCCTGAAATTGTAAACGCATATTGGAATTGAATTGACAACTAATTCTTTTTTTCTTAATACAACAACATTTAGGGGTTGAGGGTCAATAGATTTCAATCGTGTAACCTCTAGGTTATTAGGAACTATGCTCCTTTTAGTTACAAGTCTACATTCAATCATGCAAATGATTGCTATTTTTTTGTTCTTTTCCTACTTGTGTGCTTCCGAGTGTTTTTTTTTTTTCAAATTTTGAAAAGCTCCTACTACTTGGGGACGTCCAAAATGGAAATTCCCAGGAAATAAAATATATATACCTCCTTATTTCTTGCAAACGTATCATCAACAATTTCCTTTGCATACTCTGGGTCATCGCATATCAAAATGTTGTCGAAAACTGACCCAGCTTTTACCTGCAATGTATAAATTAAACATCAGACAAACAAAAAAAAAGATCAGTGAGACCTATTATACTTGGACTAGAATACAGAACCAAAAAAAAGTGGCTATAACCAAAAAATTAAATAATGTTAATTAGCCAAATATGAGAATAGGCTATATTCTTTACATTCACTTTGACAATGAATCAACTTTCTGGAAAGGGAAATCACAACAAATCATGATATCTATACCTGCCAAACTTCGATTCCCACGTACTTTATAGGTTTTATCACGTAAAGATTAGGATCGTCCTCAAATTCTGGATAAATAAAACAGCAAAGAGAAAAAAGAAAAAAGAAATTAGTATGGCGTCTATATGAATGAAAAAAATAACTTGGCTGGCCATCATGTGGCTTGCATACAGTTTAGATTGTTCTCAAAATAGAACTCTAACAACTTGAATAAATTATAGAGCCTAAGAATCTACCCGGAGAGCCTATGAGAACATGATTATGTCCCTTTTTTTTTTGAAACTTCGCTCCACTATACCCAGGTAACCACTTTGTCCCTAGGTCAGACACCGAGAGACATCGAAGAAATGGAGACAAGGGAGGTGTCTACAAATTAAGGTCACAGGTGAGTTTCAAACCTGAGATCTTGAGGAGAGCACACCTTCAAAATCCAAATTTTCAACCACTGTGCCACTCCTTGAGGACACGATTATGTACCATTTAGCTTTACTGTTTTACCAGTTATCTAAAACATGGAAATAGATAGATCCATTTTCAAGCAGTTTGATTGCATGAAGTAACTTTATTTCAACGTGCAAGTAAGCAATATAAAAACCTAAAAACACATTCATTAAGCTTCCACAACATTTAACGCTATGGCACGTCACAAATGCTTGATGCCTATAACTGAACAGCTAACAAGAAACATACCTGGATTATCAATCCATGGAGTCTTCCACTTTCCCTTGTAATTGGGGTTTTTTATTTTCTGTATAGCATGTCATTAGATAAATAAGAACTTTTACGAACTCGTTCAATAAACATATCTAGGAATGCACCTAACGCACCTTACGCTTCCACGGTCCCTTGTATGCTGGATTCGGAACCTTTGGTGCCTTCCATAAGCCATCCTCATCCTCATCCCAAGTATCAGGCTATTTAAGAAACATCAGTGGGATCAAATATATCACCAGAACATATAAGTACTTTACAAAGGAAACGTTTGGAAAGTGTAGTAACAAACCTCTTTCGCCTTCGGATCAGGGATCTCAGCTGGAATTGAATCGTATCCCTGAATAAAACAATGAAAAAATTATTGAAACCCATGATATAAAACAACGTACTACCATCAGATAAGAGTATAGATAAATACCTCTGGTTTAACATCATTTGGATCTTCAATGTATTCTCTGTCATCCCAGTCAGCAGGCTGTACAGTAAATGGAATTTTAAAAACTGTATTATGTATATTTGCAAAGAAACCATGCGCCACATCTTTGATAATTGATACTAAAGTATGAAACTAGGCAGAACACAAGCACATGCTGTAAGTATATGATAGATTTGGGTATTTAGAGGAATTAGGAATAATATAAGGGTATTGGTTATAGAGTTTTTTAAGGAATATGGTTATAAAAAAGAGGGAATTGAGTAGTGAAAGGTATCCAAATATTGAGTGAAATCTTGTGGGTTCATAGAGAGCATTCTCTTGAGAATGGGAGGTTCCAAGTCCTACTAAAACTTGGTTTATCTCGTAGTCGTTTTCCTTTTGATATCAATTTGGTGCCACTTATTCAAGGAATTCAATTGTTTAGGCAGATGATGTTGGACACGGATAAGACCTTATTCACCCACACTAGAGGATCATATTAATAAAAACTACTCAAAAATCTTAACTGTAGAAAATTTTAAAATTAAAATGTCCAAAGAGCACCTTTTTAGCCTTAACATCTTTGAACTTCCTAGGTGGAAGGATGTCCCAATCACTGTACATGCTTCCAGAATCTCGTTCTCGATTATCAACTAGGATACTGTAACTAGCATCCGGCCTAAGAATGAATGTGTAGAAATGAGTTAACTTGTCCGTTTCACATTGCAAATCCTTCTTTATGGGATAATTCTGCCCCTGGTAAGAAAGTATCATGTGGAGTTTTTTTGTCTGAGTACCACACAAATCTGGTCCAAACATCAAACTGCATAAAAAAGGGTCTGGAATAAGTCATTTTCATTCATTTTTACAATATTTTCATACAGAACAATTTAAAGACCATAGAAAATCAACAAAATTGAAAATAAAAGATGAAACTCAACAGGCAAAAGGGATGTGGTTTTCTTTCTCCTTTTAAAAAGAGAAATGAATTACTCCTAGAAGATAAAGCATCATGGTACAGCACATTATAGCATGTTGACGGACCTGTAAGGAGTGTCACCACCGTATTTCTTCTGATTGACATAACCAGAATGAAGCTTGATGTAACCACCACCACATTCAATTTCCTGTTCAAATTTTATTGAATACTGAACCACTAGAGTTCTGTTCTCATTGGTGAACTCTGATACCTTTGCAGATATGGCATAGTGCTTAGCATCATTGTGAGTCTGAATGCCTACAAAATTTTCAGTCATCATCAGCATCTGTTATAACATTTGAAGAAAACATTATAACAACTAATAAACCTCTCATATGAAGGACAAAAAACAGAAATGAATCAAAATAGCTTGACTAAATGTTCTTGAAAGTCGGTATCCAAAGAAAACAGGGAACTTGTTACTAGAATTGAGGTTAAGCTAGAAATTTACACTTAAAAATCTCGTTAATGAATTAATTTTGTTCGTTCCTTTGGCATATAATAAATCTCAATTCATTATGAAGAAACCAGCAGCATCTATTTTGAACAAAGTAACACATAGTAAATACCTTTATCATCTGGATCTCCAGACCATTTTCCGGCTGTGTGCTTAAACGTCCCAGCTTTTCCTTCGCTTCTTTTCCAGTCAGATATGACCCAACGACTCTTCCATCCATCTAGCTCCACAGTAAACAATAATATTACGTATCAGAGTAATAAAGAAGGTGTTAGGATCGTGTTAAATCACCACTCAATCCAAAAACTTAAGTTAATGGGTTGAAACAACACTCTCCCTCACTTGTGGGCGTGAAAATTTTAGAAACGACCATAGTAGAAATTAAAATTAGTTGTGGATGAAACAACCTTCAGCCATAATATCATGTTGAATCGTGTTAAATAATCTTTTTTTTTTAATATATGTGATTGTTCGGCCCCGCTTACGCACCTCAATTAGTCACAAACTAATTTATAGGTAGGATACAATAGATTAAGTCCATGATCTCTTAGTTTCTCAAGTTTCATTTGACCACTGAGACGAGTCATTCCATGATGATTAAACCATGTTAAATAATGAAGCAACTCAAAAGCTTGAACTAATAGGTTTTAATAATTTAATTATATCCTATCTCAATAATTTTAATTATATCAACGGACAAAAATCTAACCTAACGGAATAAAATCAAGTTTACAAACCTTAAATTGCCCCCAGATACCATAAATATAGCATTTAAAATTTTAAATTACGTCCAAAAGTAGTAAAGCCAAACAACGCAGGATATCTTTCTAAAAATACCACACTTGCACTAAAACCATCGAAACCAAAATTTCCATTTCTACAACATAACAAAAACCTAAATCGCGCAGTAGTTCCTCATCCATCTCCCAAAACCGGATCGAACAACACTCGCTTCAAACAAAATTTTTCAAAAAAACAAAAACGAAACAGAATCAATTCAAATGAAGAATCCAAAAACGAATCACAGATAAGAAGGATCAAGAGATAGAATCTTAATTACTGCAGAGGACGCGAGAATGGGAGATTTACCGTCGAAACGCTCCTCGAAGAAAATTTCAGCGAGAGCGGAATGGAAGGTTAGCGCTAGAAGTAGAACGAAAAGCTTCATTGATGGAAGAAGCTGAAGCTGAAGGTTCGTCTGGGGAGCGAAATCCCCCATTGTTGAGGCGAGTCAAGCAAGTTAATGGAAATGAAATTAAGAATCTGAGGTTTAGAGGTTGAAGAAAGGGGGGGCTTAAATTCTCACTCCTTTGCTTCGTGCTTTTTATAGAAAACTACTCTTTGGAATTCTATACTAGGCGTAGTCAAAGTCTTTGGTTTTTGTTTTTTAGTGAAGAGTAATTCTCTTCTTTTTTTTTCTCTCAAATATTTAAAGGAAAGGGTTTGGGTGCAACTATGGCTGCACTCCCTTGATAACCACACAAAGAGAGAGAAAATAAAAAATAAAAAATTTGTGGTTCTGAGAGGGTCATATCAGCGGGTGCAGCCAACCTGTCCCATATTTAAATTAACATACCACAGATAGTTTTCTAATTATGAAGAATTAGTGGAGCTCAAAGTATATATGGTACAGTGCCACAATTTTTTTTTTTTTTCAATGATTTTTTTTTATTTTAAAATTGTGATACATAGGGTTAGGGTGTGTTTAGGGGAGGAGAATGATAATGATTATAGGAAAATGAGAATTAAGAGGACAATAGAAAGATAATGATTATTTAAGTTATGGTGAACGGAATGATTATGGAAAAAATAAAATAATGAGAATAAAAAATAGTGATGTGATGTGTACAAAATTGTTGGTGAGAGAATAAAAATAGTTAGGGGAAAAATTAAAAAAAAGGTAATTTATGGAAAAGGTGATTATGGAAAGAATGATTATCGGTGACCTAAGCACGGAAAATCATCTACATTCTCATTCTCCTGCTCATTCTTGGTGGCTCAAATACACCCTTAATAATGGCACATAGAGATTAAGAGAGTTTGTCTCTTTATTCATGTGGAGACAAATATTTTTCTTTTCATATTATATAATTTGATAACTACAAAAATTATATCGAATGGATTGATGACGAGTTCATTATCTTAAATTATAGAAATCCATTTCAATTTCTTTTTTTTTAAGTAAAATTAGTAGATATGAAATTAATATTAGTCATAGTTGATATTTTTTTTAGTTTAAATTGGAGAAAAGTACCACAAATTTTATATAAAAAGTATTATATGAAAGTCAAATGTTGTTTTTTATGATCAAATACGTGAATTTGGAGTTAACTAGATTATCACTATTAAGATAATCAACTCGTTATCAACCTTCAAATCTTTTTATTTCAATAAAAGTAATGACCATATTTTGTTTATTTTTCTTATATCTACTCAATTTTTAATGGCATATGCTTTTATATATATATATATATATCAAGTATTTTTAAGCAAGAGTTTGTGAGTTGAAATTTATAGATTCTAAAATTGTTGTTGAACTAAAAGTATAATAGTTTATATAAATCTTTGATTAAGAAGTTTGATTTGAATATTTCCATCCATGTCAGTTGTATTTAATTTATTAAAAATTTAGAAACAAATGAATTTTCTTTGAAGTTTGTCTTTTTTTTTTTTGTTGGGTTAATAAGCAACTTCATAAACTAAAAACTGTTATAATCTAATTTCTTCACCAATTGGAGTGTGACTATTTAAACGAGAAAAACCACAAAACTAGGTCATGTTTGTACCGGAAGCTAATCGTTGGTGCCACATTCTTAACCACTTTAGAATGACATTTTTTTCAATTGAAAAAGTTATAAACTATGGTATCTTAAAACACGAAATTAGTTTGATAGACTTTGAAGAGCAATTTACCATCCATCTCAATGACAGAGAGTTGAAACTGAAGAGAGTAGCATAGAAAAATATTAACACCCATATGAAAACTAACCTTCTTTTTCTTCTACAAAAACGACATCTCCCAACAAAAGACCCGACCCTTGATAAAAAAAAATTTGAGAGAAATTTAGGTGATGTCTTGACATCACATAACTTTTGAAACTCACCTATGTAACTCTATGAGAGTCGCATCTTCTCATTTTCTAACTTTAAAAAATATATAAAAAAAATTAAAGTACAGCTACCATTAATTCACATAAGTAAACTTTAAAATTTAGGTGATTTCAAGACATGATCTAAATTACTATGTGAAATTTATTACCTTGTGGAATGGGGGATTGTAACAATAAATTCCTTTGCTTTTCAAAGAAACGGGAAAAAAAGTGAAGTGTCCTGCGTGGCAGGTTATGATTGGGTAAATCCAAGTGGCTTGCGCTGATTGGATGGTTTGTGAGAAGAACACGCTTAAGGCAAGGCTTAGTCAATAGAAAACTCAAGTCAACTCGACGACTTCAACAAAATTAATGGAGACATAAAAAAAGGGTCTAGTCTTTATCATTCATGATTTTATTAATTAATTATGTAACTATTTTTTTTAAAAAAATAATTATGTAATTTTAAAAGTATAAACGTAAAAGATTGGAAATAAAACAAGAAATAAGAAAAAAAAAACAAACATGAAATGAAGAGCTTACACTCATTGTAAAGTGAATCTTAAAATACTTAGATTTCTCGAGTTGTGTTTATATAGTGGGTAAGGTAATTTTTCAAGATTTCAATTATATTATAGTTAAAACCCTAGCATTGATCTAGTCAAAATGAATCCACCTACTAACAACTTATACATATCAAGAATAAAAAAGGTTTTGGTTCAAATTATTCTTCCTCGAAATATTGTTGAACTAAAAAAAAGTTGATTATACATGATTCAAAATATGTTAAAGTGAGCATAATACAAATTACCTCTCTTTAAATTGAAGTTTCAAATCTTCATAGTCGTTCTAAAACTAGTTATTTAAAGAAAAACGTAGTGCATAAGGATGAAAAAGATGTCAACCATTAGAACAACTATTTTAACAATGAAAAAAATGAAGCTCGATACTCTATTAGAAATCTAAAAATCGCTGCCATAAGTACAACACTTAAGGAAATTTGGATGGAAGGTAAAAGGTAGTTTGAATTACAATATTAATAATCTCGTAAAAATTATATTGATGGAATCGCCATAACATTATTAAAATCTAATGAAATCACCATAACATAATTAAAATTTCACATCATCAAATAAACCAATAAGCTACAAAAGTATTTTGCTTTTATATTTAATATTGATTAAGGACTGCCAACAAGAGCACATCTCTTACGACATATTGTACAACTCGGTAAGTAAAAGATTACATGTTTCAATCTTCCTTCTTCCAATATTTTTTTAATTACATTTGATGATTATTAAGAGCTCAATACAATAGTGCATCCTCTTAATAATATGTAAGGATGTAATAACTAACGAGTCAATTATGTATACTTTTCTTTTATGAGATTTTTCATGAGCAAGAAAAGAAAAAAGCGATTTAATTTGATAAACACAAAATTAATAGATTTGAATCAAGAACTTCTACACTTTAAATAAATAAAGTAGAATTTGTTATTTATGACAAATTTTGCGACAAAATGGACCATGTCGTCTGTTCTCATCGACTGTCGCCCGTATAAAACCACTCGAAAAGAAAAACGAGCCCGTAAAGGCTCCAATCTCAAGGCCCATTGAAAGACAAATTGGGCCAACAAACGGGCCCAATCTCAATTCGATAATGGAGCCCAGGCCCAATTCCATGTTCGGAAAATTGCGGACTCCTTTGGCACCGGTTCTTCTTGGATCGCCTCTCTTCTCTCTTCCATTATATATATATATCTATTATCAGTTGCCGTCCAAAACCCTAGTTCCGCCATTTCTCTGCAGGTACTACACGATTTCAAACTGAGATTTATTTTGTTGAAAATGCTTCATAATTCTATTTCTTGCAGCATCATCTTGTTTCTTTTTCTTTATCGCCATTGCGTTTGATTTCTCAACTTGTTTGTTCATATACCTCGTATTTTGATTCGGTTTGTTCTTTTTTTGCTTTCTTCTCAGCAAATCTGTAGCTGCTCCCGAGTAAGGCTCCGAAAATGAGGTATGTTGGATTTTTGTATGTAGTTTTATTTATCGATCGGGATCTTGTTTTAGAACGCAAATTTGATTTGTGCGTCTGCTGATGTTTTTGATAAATATACTGTATTCATTGAATTCCTGCAAATGAACGGAATATTTAGTTGAGGTAGATTTGGAAATACGAAGTTGCAATGTCGGGATTTACTTGGGGCTATATTTACTTGGGTTTTTGTTTCTATCAATACTGGAGTTACAATACTTTATTTGTTTATACTAGATTAAAATCTTGGTTATTCGAGGTTTTGGTTGCTTGTGTATCGTTTCTACCAATACTGGAGTTATAATACTTGCTTATGTGTTCATACTAAATTAAAATCTTGTCTTTTTGAGGTTTTGGTTGCTTGCACCGTTCGGGTCATGGCTTTATTTGACATTATCTGAATGTAGTCCTGTTGGCTTAAATCTGCAGCAAACTTCAGAGTGAAGCGTTGAGAGAAGCTATTTCATCTATCTTCACTGATAGCAATGAAAAGAAGCGCAACTTCACTGAGACCATTGAACTACAAATTGGGCTTAAGAACTATGATCCTCAGAAGGATAAGCGTTTCAGTGGATCGGTGAAGTTGCCCCATATCCCTCGCCCTAAGATGAAGCTTTGCATGCTTGGAGATGCTTTGCACGTTGAAGAGGTAAATGTCCTTGTTTTTTCACCCCCGTAGGGAGATGGCTACTTAATTATTGGGTAATTTAATGTGCCAAGCTTGTCGACTTAACTGTTGTTCTATTCTGTATGTGCCATTTCTAATTGTGTTACAATTATACTCTGTGTTTTTAAAGGTCAATACTCATGAAAGGCGCGGTTGGTCTTTTTTTTCCCCCGAAGTGCACTATGCATAGTTAAAAAAAAAAAAAAAAAAAAAAAAATATATATATATACACGTTTATACACAATATATTAATCTCTTTCAATATAGATTTTTTCAGTTATCCTATAAAAAACGAATAAAAGTCTTAAGTCATAAAGATCAAACTTGTGGTTTATAAATACATATTCATCCTAATCCACTTCTTTATGGGCGATAATTAGAGAAAACATTGATGATTAGGTTTTAATTGTTTCTTTTAATAAAACTTTGAAGTAACTATTGATAGAATTCGAAATTAAAAAAAAAAGAAGAGAAAAATGAGTAATATGTTACCGTTTACTTGCATTTCATATTAAAAAAAAAGCTCTCAAGGCACATGGTTAGCACACCTAAGGGCTTCATGAAAGGTGTGCCTTTTGCGGGTCCTTTTACAACACTATTTCTACTTGCCACTCTCTTTAGAATTTGCATCTAAATTCTTAACAGTTATTTAATCTAGATAATATTTATAGTATATACTTTGTAGTTTTTATGATTGTGTACAGTAGGAATGATGCCGAATTATTTATGCCATGCTCACTATAAGTAACTTTGCTCTTATAATTTGAAAAATAACATTCTGCATTAGCATTTCATGCTTGGTAAATTGAAATTAAAGATTGTTGCAGTTCAGCTCTGCCCTTTTACTTATATAGTGTGGATATTTATTATAGGCGGAGAAGATTGGTCTGGATTATATGGATGTGGAAAGTTTGAAGAAGTTGAACAAGAACAAGAAGTTGGTGAAGAAACTTGCCAAGAAATTTCATGCATTTTTAGCATCTGAAGCTGTTATCAAGCAAATTCCCCGTCTTCTGGGCCCCGGTCTCAACAAGGCAGGCAAGTTTTCTTAAGATTATTTTCTATCTGGAATTTTCCTTTCTGATCTGGCGATACAAGTTTTTCTTAGTTTTATAGATTTTTTTTCTTCCTGTTGACTGTTGAGCGACATAAGGCAAGGGGTATTTCAAACTTGTTACTTCATATTTTATTTTCTTGTTAGGCTCATGATGGGCTACATGCTTGTAAATTGAATTCCAATCTCTTCTCTTGATTATGCTGTTTTGTGAAACCCACTTAAATGAGGAAATCTTTCATTTCTAGTTCTTACATTGACATCTACATTTCCATTACAGGTAAGTTCCCAACTCTTGTTTCTCACCAAGAATCTCTCGAGTCTAAGGTCAACGAGACAAAGGCCATGGTTAAATTTCAACTGAAGAAAGTCCTTTGCATGGGTGTTGCCGTCGGTAACGTTGCCATGGAGGAGAAGCAAGTTTTTCAGAACGTTCAAATGAGTGTCAATTTCCTCGTTTCCTTATTGAAAAAGAACTGGCAAAACGTAAGTTATAAGTCTTACTTTTTTCACCATGACATTCATTTTTGATATTCATGATTGTTTGGGCTAATTTGTGTGCCCCATTGGACATATCACTTCACCCTATAACGTTTCGGATTTCAAGAAAATTCATTAGAAATGAATTCGTACTAGGTGATCACTATGAATTGAATCCAATTAATATTACGGGATATATCACTTCGCCCTACAACATTTTTTATGTCAAGGAATGTCAAGAAAGTTTATAGGAAATGAATTTTTAGGTAGGTGGTCACCATGGATTGAATCCATCACTTATTAATCACACCATCATGGTTGATCATGACATTTTAGTTCACTCTTGTCCAAGTTAATACCAACATGCTCAAGGTTTTTCTTATTTCAATTCTATATTTTCACCCGTCTTATTTTTTTTAAGAACATACTAACACAATTTAGAATGCTCTCTTCGCTACCATTAGGAGTTGGCCTGGTAATATAATATCACCCCATTTTATTGTTCTTTAGAACCTACTAACACGATTTAGTATGCATTATCATTAAGAGTTGGCTTAGTGGTCAAGAGGCACCATGAGGAACTAAAAAGTTTTCGGTGACCAGGAATTAATTTTTTATAGATTTCTTTATAGTTTGTTTCATGAGAATAGTTGAAATGCTAGTTCGACGCTTCTCGTGGATATTATAAAATTAAAAAAATGTGCTCTCTGGACATAATTTATAATGAGTAATACTTTGGTAAGGGTGGGTAAGTATTTCCAAAATACTTACCCACCTTTACAATCACACATTTTTACTTTTTTGCATTTCTCTCTCCATCAATCAAAGCCAATTTTTTTTTTAAAAGTAAAAATATGTGGCTCTAAAGTGTTGCTCATTTATAATATGCATGATAAATTATGACTTTTCGGATGTTTTTTGTTTTAATCAGGTGAGGTGTTTGTACCTGAAGAGTACTATGGGGAAGGCTTATCGAGTCTTCTGAGGAATTTTTGAAATGAGGTTGTACTGATTGTTCTTTAATTTAAGAACCAGGTTGAGTTGAGATTAAATTCTATAGTTTGATATAATTCTCCTGTTTTATGTTTGAAGCACATTAAAACCACTAGCTGCGAAGTCCTTAACACTTTTGATGGTAGTGATGGTTTTTTCTTTTTGTTTCACTCTCATTTGTAGTTTTTTTTTTTTTTTTTTTTTAATTTCAATTTATAATATGCATGTTAAATTAGTTTTGAACTAATCAATCTTGGGTTGAATTTCAATTTTATTTTAGTTGACTGAATATCAGGTTTGAGTGTAATGAAGTTTAATCCTAAAATAATTGATTGGTGATGAAACGATTAATTTTCCAACTTTTCTCTGAAAAAACAATTGGTAATGACACAACTTTACTGTTATCGTTGTGTATATAAGATTGGGTCTGCTCTTATGGATTTTATATTACAAACCAAAATATATGTAAACATATTATGTTGTTATTAAACAATAAAAATGTTATTTCAAAAAAAAAAAATAAAAAAACAATGAAAATGTGCTTAGCAAGATTTATAAGTAATTGCTAAAGCCGTCAAAATTTCCTTCAATTAAAATACACTTTCATAACTATACATCTTACATCCCCAAAATCAGGTGAAATTATCAAAGATACTTTAGATGTGAAGTTATCAAAAATACTTTTAGACTATGGAGTTTGTATTAACAAAATATTCTTGCCTTCAAATTTGAAGGAAAATTGTTATTAAGTTTTGGATGAAAAATATTTCAATTTTGTTTGAATAATATTTTATTGCAATGTTGATCCGAATAACAAGAAGTATCCACTTTTAATTTAAGAAACTTGGAGTTACTTGAAATTTTTTAAAGCATATTACAACTAATAATACAACCCTTCAAAAATTATTAGTTAGTTTGATTAAAAAACAAAGGTAAAATGAATATTTATAAAAAAAATGATAAAGAATGATACATGAAGAAAAATATATTAAAATATTAATTTAAATCATCAGACTAACAATTTAATTTAATTTTTTCTTTTGAGAT
This sequence comes from Sechiopsis laciniata, assembly GCA_037833695.1. NCBI lineage: Eukaryota > Viridiplantae > Streptophyta > Magnoliopsida > Cucurbitales > Cucurbitaceae > Sechiopsis > Sechiopsis laciniata. The sequence goes on from JBBMKA010000022.1 coordinate 14,724,545, forward strand.
TAAACAATTTAATAAATTAAAAAAATTAATATTGATATAAAAGTAATTCATAAGTTAAAAAGCATTTAGTAAAATTGAACGGTATTTTAAAAAAATTAAAAAATTGAAAGGTATGTTCGACACATATCCTATATAATTTAACGCTTTTTATATACGAAATTGCAGGAAAACAAAAGGCACGAAACCAAAATGTATTTTAACCTAAAAAATATTCAAGCTCTGTTTCTGTCCTCTGCCTTACATTTTGTAATATCCAGTTTCTAAAAACCTAAACATTTCGCCGAAGCTTTCTTCTACTTCGACCTCGAGCCTTCTTTAATGGCTTTCTAAGCTTTTGCTTGGTCGGCCATCCATGGCTATGGCATTTTCGGCCCCAGGGCTTGCTCGGAGGATTCCTTACACTCGCTGTACGCTGCTTTTCTGTACTCGCAAGGTCTCTTTTTGTTCTTTTCCCACTTTTTACGAATCATTACTATCTTTTATCACGAGAGGCGATCTAAATCGGAATATAGGGCCTGATTTCAACTCAATGGGGGAATGTATTCGTTTATTGTATTCGATTTTTACAACATTTTTATCTGTTCTTGTTGTTTGAAGCTAACTATCAAGTTAAGTTTGTTCCCTAGGGTCAGGGCAGTAATTGAGCACCTGGGCTTTAGGAGTGTGCTCTGCTCCCCTCAAAGTCTGAGGTTTGAGGTCGCTTGGAGATTAATTCCCAATTTCGCTTAAGGTGCCGTAGACTGGGGACGGACCAATGGTGACCTTGGGTTTAGAGGAGCAAACCTTCAAGTTACGTGGTCATAAACAAATTATCAGTCAAGTTTAAGTTAGTTACAAAATTGGTTATCTGTTAGCTATGTTGGTCATTTTCATGCATGTAAATGTGTAATTGTTGTGTACGTGAGAGAACAAAACTGAAGTAAGTCAAGAGTTAACCCGGGTCTCTATTATAACATCTTTCTCTGGCTATTCTCATTGATGTTGATCACTTTGTGGAACTGTAGAAACTGTGTGCTCAGTTCTTTATTCTTTTATTTTTCTTGATTTCGATTTCTTTATATATTCGTGGTGAGTGACTGAGTGTCGAGTTAGCTTATGCGCCCCTCGATTATTTTTACTATATTTTGGTTTCAAGATAACTCTAGGATATTAATTGAGTTCTCAATTTTTTTTTCTCTTGATTTTGGTTTATGTTAGTGTGTTCAATTTTTATGTCTTTCTTGGTTATCTTAAATTAGAATTTATTATATAACTCCATAGGCACAAATTCGAAGCTCTGTAGCCATTGGATCGGTTGCTGAATCAGCAATTCTATGTAAGGAGGAAGAGAAAGATTATATTTCGTTTGCTTTTCGTAGAAAAGGTAAACAACACAATTTCTTCTCTTATCTATTTGTATTTTTTAGTTTTCAATTATCTGTTGATAAAATACATCAGCTTGGAGGCTTGGAGCCTTACAATGTATACTAACCTTATATTTGATTCTGAATGGAGAAGTGGAGCGGTCTGATAGTGCAATGCCTCAATGGAAGACATTGAGTTCGAAAGATCTTGGAATTGACACATCAATGATTTCAAAGCCGACACGGATGGTTTTAAATGGATTAAGGAAAGAAGGTACTCTTTATTTTTCTGAAATAATGATGTGGTGTTCGCGATTCATTAACTCGATGACTAATGTTTAGACACTAGTATAATCTAGAGTGCTGCAGGGTTGTTTGATCTCTTTACTCCCTAGTTTGAGTTTACATAAATATTTTCAGTTGTCCAACCCTTTGAAAGACTTGTTCTTCCACGTTTAAAAATCAAAACCACCTCATGTCAAGGTCAATTATAACATTTGAGAGTTGTATTTCTGAATTCTAAAACTTTATTAAAATTTTTTAGTCAGATGAATTTATTCTAGATCTCCAGCAGTGAATACCTGATTCTCGTGGTTTTCAACTAGCGACAGATGTACACATTTTAATGTGTTTCTAACCTTTGTCTTTTATTAGTCCTGAGCGTTTTCAGTTTACTGTATGATGATTCTGATGTGTAGGGTATGAGGTCTACCTTGTTGGTGGGTGTGTTCGGGATCTTATCCTGAAGAGAATTCCTAAAGACTTTGATGTCATAACTTCAGCTCAACTTAAAGAGGTATTTATTTTTTCTTAGTTTGTTCTCATGGACAAAATAATTAATTTGTTCTTCCTTTGAAAAATAAGGGCGTGCGCTGTAAATAGTTGCTGTACAATAACCCTTATATTGGAAGTCATGTAATCATAGTCTTAATAGTTTTTAAATACTATTCTATGGACCAACAAGCAGTTCCATTCAGCTATATTTGTACAGTTTTTCCTTTTGCTTTCTGGTTATCTATTTATCATTTTTCTACTGTGTTAAACACTGTCATTGGGCTGAAGTTCATTAGCATATGTAGGTACGGAAAGTTTTTACCCGTTGTTTAGTTGTGGGAAGGCGGTTTCCAATTTGCCATGTATATGTCCTTGACACTATTATAGAGGTTAGTTGATTAATTTGTTTCTATCAGTTGTTCTCAAAGGACTTCATCAAGTAGTTCTACCCTTCTACTAATGATTAATTTGTTTCTATCAGTTGTTCTCAAAGGACTTCATCAAGTAGTTCTACCCTTCTACTAATGGTTATCCACAAGACAACTAATGCATCTACTATTTTTTTGTTCTTCGTGGATTATGGAAAGGTTTCAAGCTTTAGCACCTCCAGAAGTAGGGTTGGTTTTAATGAATACATTAGCAAACCTTCCAACTTAAGTGAGCCTGATTATATTCGCTGGATGAATTGCTCACAGCGGGACTTCACCATTAACAGGTTACCCACCAAGATTTTGTTATCCCTTTTGGTTATTTTCCTCTTCTTTTGTAAATTAGAAAATGGAACTCTGATACTTATTAGCTGCCAACTAGAGCATAGTTCAACTGGCATAAAATATAGACTAATGACTAAAAGCAGGTCATGTGTTTGAATCCCCCTACCCCAATTGGCGTTGAACTAAAAAAAGATATGATACTTTTTAGCTGTTTGATTTATTTTTGACTTTGCTGTACTATTGCCTAGCAGTTTTAAGTGTTGGTTGTAACTATGTACTTCATGTGTTTCCCTAATCCTTGCAGTTTGATGTATGATCCATACAAAAAGGTTGTATATGATTATTTGGGGGCAATGGAGGATATTAGAAAATCCAAGGTGCGCCTTTATTGAACCAGGTTCAATCCTAGAGTTTTTCCTGTTCGTTGCTGTGCATGTGTAATTTTTGTTTCCTCTTACTTCTGAATGAAGGTGCGAACTATAAGACCTGCAAATCTTTCTTTTACTGAGGACTGTGGTGAGCAAATGTTCAGTACACTTTTTAAGTGTTTAGATTTTGCCATTTTTTGGTACCTAGAATACTACTGTCTACTATTGGAAACATTCCTTTTCTCTTATTTACTCAAAGGTGGCATGGCATCTTAATGTACTGAAATCTAATTCCACAGCTCGAATTTTACGTGCGGTGAGAATTGCAGCCCGTTTAGAATTTCGTTTCACCAAAGACATAGCACTTTCTGTAAAAGAGTTATCTTGCTCCGTGTTAAAACTTGACAAGGTACGACAAAGGTATTTGGCATTCCAAATACCTTCTAATATGGTTTTGTTATCTTCTAAAGCTAACTTTCTATTTATTTTTAATGTTACAGGGGCGGATACTTATGGAAATGAATTATATGCTAGCATTTGGGTCTGCAGAGGCTTCTGTGAGATTATTGTGGAGATTTGGGCTTCTGGAGATACTTCTTCCAATCCAAGTATATAATTCTTGTTCTATTGATTATTTTATGCCAAGCAGAAGTTCAATGTTTTTTTCTGCAATTTCTTTTTTTACTTATTTTAATTAGTTATTGTATCTTGTAGGCAGCATATTTTGTTTCACAAGGTTTCAAGAGGCGTGATGCAAGCTCAAACATGCTTCTGGTTAGGGCTCTTTTGATCGTTATTACAATTTATAATACTGTTATATCTATGAGAATAACCCAATCCTTTCCATATTCTTAACTAAATTATTCTACGGAACAAATATGCTAAATTCCTCCAAGGGTAATGTTACATTAACTGTTGAAAGAGAGGAAAACAGCTTAAATTCTATGGACTTTTTGAGAGGTCTTGACCTCCCCTTTTCCTACCATTTTTTGCTTATCTTCCTACTCCATAAAAGGAAATACTGATAACTCATTTCTCTTAAAAAAAAAAAAAGAAACCCATTTCTCTAACTTCCAAACAGATTATTAACCTCAGTTAATATCAGTAGAATCTTACTATAGATCACACATCGAAACACTTGTACTTCCATCATGCCGACGTTGCTATTCTCGTAAACTTACATCCACTTCCTACTAAAAAATTCTTACTTACCTTCTTATTTTATTAATTTTTTTTATACAAAAGACTGAGCCTTCATATTCTCTTCTTATCCCTCCTTCCTATTAGAATCTGTAAATTCAAGTACATTTTTCTCGCTCTTGTTTCCTTGCTACCTGAGATTGGCTAACATAGTGTCAGAATGTGTTTAGCTTAGCGACTGACCTTATTACAAATGACACTGCTATATTAGTAATGAGTATAAACACCGTGGTTGTTATTTTCTGGCAATATTTTACATGTATACAATACATGACCGATTACCTTTCTTTGCAATAATGCAGGTTTTGCTTTCCAACCTTGATAAATTTGTGGCACCCAATCGGCCATGCCATAGCAGCTTATGGTACAGTAAATCTTTTGAATAGTAACATTACTTTTAGATTATTGGAATTTTATTTAATCTGTTTTCTGTGTAATATTAAGTCATTGAAATATAGAGTTATTTTTAGTTATTCTATAAATCTAGTTAACATGTTAATTTAGCATCTTAAAATTTTGTTAGAAGCTGTAGTTGCAATATCCAATAAATGGGTTTTGATAGGGTTTATAATAGGGATATTTTTGTAATTAGTTAAGAGTTTGTTAGGCATGTTTGATAGGATTTATAATAGGGATATCTGGATCATCTCCATGCTTTTGTGTTGTATTCCAGGATTGCTCTCTTAGCATTTCACAAAGCTTTAGTTGACGAGCCTCAAGATCCATTGGTTGTTGCAGCATTTAGCCTTGCTGTCCATAGTAGTGGATCCTTATATGAAGCTATAGAAATAGCCCGAAATATCTCGCAACCGCATGCTTCATTTCATGAAATAGTAGAAAGTAACCACATAGAATCAGACTATTCACTGATGGCACAGGCCATTGATCTTGCAGCGTCAGTGAAAGATGTGTTATGGAAGATGACCGATCACCATTATGTCTCGCAAGCTATGATCAATTATCCTCAAGCACCTTGGTCTGACATGGTGAGCGTCAAAATGTTTTCGATATTTTGTTTTTGGTTTTTGGTGTTCTCAAATACGTAAGAAATGTTATATTTTATAGGCTTTGCTTAAAGTGCTTTATGTTTGAAAGTAACACAAAAAACCTTTTTCGAAAAGTCAAGCACTTTCTAGAGTCTAAAATCAAACACCAAAGTAATCTATTATTAAATGCAAATGTTGTGAGCAAAGTGGGCTTAGCCTAGAGGTTGAAGGTTTGAATCTCCTAGTCCCCAAACTTTTTTTTTTTTGTTTAACCGGGGAATTGGAGTTTCGCTCCACTATTCTTGGGGTAACCACGACTCTCCCAAGGCCAGACACCGGGAGATATCGTAGGAATGGTGATACAAGAGGTGTTGACAAATTAATGTCACAGTTGAGTCTCGAACCTAGAACCTTGAGAATCCCTAAACATTGTTGTTGTGCTAATAAAAAGAATAATTCAAATGTTGTGATCCGATATAAGTTTAACTATCATGGATTGGCGTAGTGGTCAAGAGGGTTTTGAGAATCATATTTTATGAGTTCAATCTATTTTTTTAATGACTGGGAATCAGAGCTTCGCTCCCATATATTTGGGGCACCCGCCCCGTTCCAAAGCCCCCTGACTCGGGAGACAAGGGATTTCACAATATATGGGTGCACCTATTTAGGAATTAATTTTCTACGGGTTTCTTTGACTACAAAATGTTGTAGGGTCAGACAGTTTGTCCCTTGAAACTAGTGGATTTGTGTGTAAGCTAATGGACACTAATGGATATAAAAAAAAATCAATTGAGATAAGTTCGGGTGTATCTTACAAGTTCGAACATGCTTCTGTGTTTGAACTCCTTGAGATATTTATGTCCAAGTGTTTTATGCACAACCATATTTATGAAGCCATTTCTATGTATGGGAACGAATTAATTTCTTGTTAAGTACTGTCCTGAATCTAAGGAACAAGGAATGACGGAGTAAGTTTGTCTTCCTAAATGCCATGCCATTCATCATTGCTAAACATATAGCATGTTAATGAAATCTAATGATCTAGTTGCTTTCTTCTGCAGGTTTTTATCCCACAGGCTTTATCAATGAAGGTATGTAAAATGTTTGAATGTGTTAGAAGGGGCAAGGAAAGTGGACCGGTTTCGAAAAGAAGCAGAACAATCAACCATGATTCCTTGGCACTGGGTGACTTGTCAGAGGTTCGACATGTTTTTGCTCGGATCGTTTTTGAAACAGTTTACCCTCGAAACCAAAACAGGCAGTTCAATAATGTCGAACGAACCAAGAGGTGAACAGATTACACACTCATATCCGAATCTTTCTTTTTGCAATACGATAACGTGAAGAGATGGCCGATGCTTAGTTGCTCGGAAAGCACATAACTTATCAATATCAAGGGCCGATCATCGTTCTCAAGGTCATATCAGATGCATATTTGGTCTCTGGAGAAATACTGTTGAAGTTTGGGAATGTGCACCAAAGGGAAGTGGATTGAATTGGAGTTTGTTTAATCTGAATCATCTTCCAAATTCAGTTAATTATTTATTTATTTTTTCCCTTTTTACTGTTCCAAAATTGAGTTTTTTTGTAAATTCTTTTAGAATAATCCATGGGAGAGACTGCGGCATAAAATTGGAGTTTTAGTTTGATGTCATAGTGCTATACAATTTCAAATCATTTTGTCAAAGCCCTAAACCTTGGACAACCGACAAAATTTGAGAGGGTTGTCCAGTTTGGATGTTATTTATTGTTGCAGGGTAATTACTTAATACACATTCTATTATTAAATTTGGAGGTTTGTCTGATATTTCAATGGTATTATTTTAACTAGAAAAGAAAATTGGTTTTATTTGGGGAATCAAACCTGTGATAGATTAATTTTAATTGTGTTATTTTCATTTTAGCATCTTGTTCTCTTACTTTATATTTTTTAATTTCATCTGATATTTGTGAGTTAATTTCGAGGACAATCATCTGATTTTTTGTTGAAAAAATTGGTAGGAAGTTAATTTTAGATATGAATTCCTGATTTCATGATGTTCAAATATAACAAGTACCAACCAAATAGTGACCCTCCAATAAATACACTACTTCACCTTTACATTTCTGTAGTGTTTCATAAATTCTAGTGTACAAATATGGTAATCCATTCAAATGTTCCATATAGTTATAATGTTGGGTTCTTACTCTTAAAAGCCCAATTGTGTTGAGGCCTTTGACCCACTTTCTATAAATATTAACTCCAAAAAAAAAAAAAGAAAAAGAGTTTTCACAAGTCTTTCTTTGTTAAGGTTCTAAGCAAGCTATGATCTCAAGTAAAGTAACATGCACATAAATAAGCAAACATTGATCACAAGAAAATTTTGCAAGTAAAACACTTTTTGGTAAAAGCACATCTATCTCTCTATAATATTCAAAGTTTTTAAATTATTTTTTGTTCAAAGAGTCCAACCACATGTGAGGTGGAAAAATATGATAAAGAATATAAATTTAAAGTAGTTGAATTAAGTTTCAATTTGATTTCATTTTATATTTTGAATATTGACATAATCACAATAGTTTCTAATTTTGTTCGTTAGATTTTAAAATTATTCTCCAAACTATGTTCATGAACTAACTCGATTGTTTTAAATATGTGTTCAAATCAATTATTTTACTTTTTGGGTAAAATAAATTATCATTTTTACAGGGGAATCAATTTAGATCCTCTATCAAAATTTCATTTTTAAATTTGGACGTAAATGGATGAATTAAAGTAATATTAGAGAGAAATACTAGAATCAAATGGACAGTCACATTTTTTTTTTTCCATTAATATGAGTTCTTCTCTTCTCACTCTAATTTTCTCTTACTTATTTTAAAAATTATGCAATAATATTTCTTATAGTTTTGATATGATTTTGAAAAAGAGCCGAACTTTAAATTAAATCAAGTGAAAATAGTTATATATTATTTATAAATAGTCTAAATTCATTTATGAATGTGTAAATAAGATTAATTGGTACACATCCCGAAGTTTTAAGTCCAAATCTATACATATTTCAACATTTTAAATTAAACTATATAAAATAATTTTTTGGTCCAAAATATATTTTATATGGATCTACCTATATAGCCTATTCATTTTGTGGTCTATATTGTTTATCACCTAGATGCAAATAATGCATAGATACCATAAATTTGGAGTAAGAAAACAAATAAAAGAATAGCAAGTGGAAGTGAAGAAACAGAAACAGCCAATCAAACGGCTACAAATGGAAAAAAAGAAAAAAGAAAAAAGAAAAAAAAAAGGAGAATTTAGTATTTGGTTGATATATGATTGTCATTTGTGTAATTGGAAGTTTGTTATTTGGCGTTTTCAAAGCCATATAGTCAAAGTCTTAGCTCTTTTGTATTTCAAAACATTTAGCTCTAAATTATAAATTTGATAGGTATAATTTTAAATTTTAGAATTTAGCATTTATGATGCGATAAAATTTGATAAATAATATTTATTATTAATAATTACTCAAATTTTATTTTGTAATGATTATTCACAAATTAAATAGGCAACATGTAGCTATTAAAGTGAGTTTTTATATTTTATTTACAAAATGAATTAACTAAAAATTGAGTGATTAATTTCTAACTCATACGATCAACTATATATAAAAAAAAAATCAAGCATATATTTAATTCTTTGGTGGAATATGAACAATATAGACTATTTTCAAAATTTTATTAAATCATGTAAATTATATTCCAACTTCTTTTAAATAGTTGAAATTAAATTTATAATTTAATTAAAAATATGTGTTTAAAGTTAACCTTTTTTAAATTAAATGTATAATTTATTTAAAAATATATTTTTATGATTTTAATTTATATTATAAGAATATATTTATATAGATATAACTGGTTGTGTTTTACTGAAAAAAAAAAGAGTCTCTTTTTTAGTGATATGTTTGATTTGAGTAGTTTATGGCATACGGCCCGCACGCTTTGTGGAAATGTTTTGTTTTGTTTCAAATCTCAATTAGATTAATTATAAAACTCATAATTAAAACACAATTAAACAAATAAAAATCACAATAATGTCCTCTTGCTGGAAAGTTTAAAAGCATGCGCCTTACTGACTGCATGTTTACCAAATTACCCTTCACAATTTCTCTTTTTTTTTTTGATACACAGAATCTCATTTATTAATTACAAACACTATGGTTTCTTTTTCCTTTTTTTATTTTTACTTTGTACTTGGTTCAATACCACATTGTGATTTCAAACATTCATTTTACCTTTTGAAGGTGTTTGGATGAGATTTTTTATGATTAGTTAGTTTGAGCAATTGTTTTGAGTAGTTAAAAGACTCGTTTGTATGTGGTTTTCTTATAGAGAAGTTAAAGTGAAAATCTTGTTTGAATGTAGATTTAAAATGAGTAGTTATTTTGAATAGTTAAAAAAAGAATGATTAAAAATGAGTTATTTTGATTGATTAGAAATGAATGATTAAAAGTGAGTGGTTTGAAAATGAAAAGTTATATTGAGTAGTTATAAATTAATGATTGGAAATGAGTGGTTAGAAATGATGAGTTATTATTAATAGTAAAAATGAGTAGTTATTTTGAGTAGTTACAAAAACTTGTTTGAATATAATTTTTCAAAAGAAGTTAGTAAATATCCAATCTAAATCCTTTTTAAATATGACAAATAAACATCCCCTTAACTCTACCCATCAATTAATACTCCTTAATTATTATTCTTCATTAGTTGAAGTTTGGGTTAACTTATATTTTTAGTAAGGTATGTAATTTGATAAAAATTAAGAAGCCATTCATGTCATTCGAAATCGTCTATAAATTAATTAAGTATGTGGAAATAATCAACTATTCATGTATTCATGAGTTTTTGTTCAACTTACACCAGCTATTATTGACATATGAATAACTAACTTTTATATTTAATTTTTCAATAATTATGAACGATATGAACTATTTGTTAAGTTTTATCACATAATAATAGTTAAATTTTAATTTTTAAAATTATATGGATTAAGTTCTAACTTTCTACGTAGTGTAAAAATTGAATTTTAATTTTTAAAATCAATATGAACTGAGTTCTAATTTTCTACAAAGCATAAAAACTAAATCTTACACCAAATTTATAATTTGTTTTTTTTTCTTTCTATTTATACTTTTTCCTATACTTTCCAACATTTAGCTTCATAACTAAATGGCTAAAGCCAAAATAGTTTAACTAACTTATTAAAACTAAATCTGTGTTAGAGTCCATCCACCCATATTCAAAAAAGAAAAAAAAAAAAAAAAACCTTAACTGAATGATAAAAACAAAATAAGTGTTTAAAAATTATTTAAAATTTTCAAAAGTTGACCAATATTGAGAATAATTTTCAGAAGTTGATAGAAAAGAAAATAATAATAAGAAATCGGTGTTTATGACTTAATTTTATAAAAACAAAATGATTACTAAACATGGTTTCTTAAAAAAGATTGGTGTTTAGATATGAGTATTTTTATTTATTTATTTATTATTATTATTTTTTTTATATATATAAGTATTATTGTTGTTGGAATGTATAATTATTTGCCCCTTCTAGTCATGTTGTGTTAACACTTTTTTTTAACAGTAACTTGGATTAGCACTTTTAATCATTGGATTTGTGTGTGTGTTTTTTTTTCAGTTGCTTAATTTGATTTTTTTTTTTTTCATGATTGGATTGGATTTATGTATTTTTATAGCTTGATTTTAGGTGTTTATATTTGTTGAATTAAGTATAATTTATGAGTTAAGTATTGGGCAAAATTTTAATTTAAGTTTTGATGATCCACTTTCAAGTTTATAATTTCAGTCAGATGGTACTAAAAGTTCAGGATAAAAAATGAATTTTCCTGATTATTTAATTAAATAATCAAAAGTTTGACATACCATCCCTTGAAAGCTAAGATGTAGAAAAATAATTATAAGATATGAAACTTATAATCTACATATACTAACTCTTCATCTTACACATGGACTTTTGTCAGCTTTTTATTTTTGTATTCAATTAAATATTTTTAACTTTATAACAAAAGAACAGCAAGTGGATAAATGAAAATATAAAACATTAAAACGTTAAAAGTGGCAAAATACAGTAACTAAATTTTAGATCAAACATGTAATTGATCGCATCAAGTTTGGCTTTCACCAATTAAAGAGAAAGAAGAAGAAGAAAAAAAAGTAGCATTTATTTATTTATTTATTTATTATTATTATTTTAAATATAAATCGAAGGAGAGAATCATAAATCGGTTACATTATAATCTAGTATTGAATTAAATTACATTACCAAACAAAGAGTGAAACCAACACATCACCAACCACATCTTTTTAATTGAACCAAAATAATTATCATGGACCAATAAAATTGAATTAAACTACTTCTACAATATACACACGCATAAAACTAAACTTAAAGTTAATTAAATCTCTCAACAAACTTATTCTAAAAAACATATATTTTTGTGTATATTGACTACACTAAGATTTAAATAAGCTTAGTGTTCCAATTACTAATAATAGTTAAATTCAACATGTCGATTCCTAGGTCGAACTTAGATTTGAATTTAATTTGCATCACTTTAATTGAGAAAAATGGTGAAAACCTAGTTGTTTTGTTTATTATTTATATATTTTACTATATAAGAAATATTTTTAAAAATTTATTATTTACAAAAACCTAGTTGTTTTGTTTCATATTATATGCTCTATCTAATATATCCTTACTCAAAAACCAAGTTTAATCTATTATAATTTTGTTTATCCAGTATTCGCCAACTATACAACTCTACGCTAAACGTTAATTCATCACCTCCCGATTACAAAAAAAAAAAGGAAAAAAAATCCCCTACCAATTGAATAGTACATGCCCTGTAACAAAATCTACTAAGTTCTATTCTCTAGGTAGGGTTTATGATTTCTTCACTCATTTTTTAATTCAAAAAATAAAAAATAAATTGAAACCTCTAAAAACTAAAATGGTAATTTAATTAGTTATTGATTGTGTAAGATTAAAAAAGTGGTGAAAATTAAAAACTTCTCCATTGAATGGTTCACCATGGGAACATCCCATCCCTTTGTTCTTTAATCTTGGTGTTTACTCCAAGAATGAGAAACAAAACAAGATTTAATTTCTTCAAAAAGTTGGAAAAAATTGGCAAAAAAAAGGTTTTTTGGATCTAAATCAGTTCTTCCACATCCAACTGTTTTAAATTAATGAACTTTTTGTAAAATATTTACAATGAGGGTGAGAGAGTTAGGCCCACATCCATTCAACAAACAAACTTTAACACTTTGTCATGCTAGTAACCCACTAACACATTTTTTAAAAAGAAATTATATTTAAAAATTAGACTCTTTTTATTATTATTTGCTAAAATTCATGCCACTTTCAATTAAAAATAGAGAACCACAAATACCAAAAACCAACTCCCACTCTTGGTACTTGGGTTTTGGGTATTGCTTCTTTTTTTTTTCTTCCCCATTCTTCTTTTTGTTTCTTCTCATTATTGCCTTTTTTACTTTTCAAAGATTCATTCTTTACTAACCAATCTTTTTGTTTTTGTTGTTTTATATTGTTTTTGAAAAAATATTGACTAATATTGTCTTCTTCTTTTTTTTTTTTTTTTTTTGAAAAGTTCAATTTGTCTCAAACTTGTCTTTTATTTGATTTCTAATTTTTGATGGTATTGTTATGAACTTTGGACAATTAACTAGTTAGTTGATTGCATAGTCAAAGGTTAACTATAAATACAAGAAGGTGCTTGATACTATAGCATTTACCACATACACTTTAATGCTCTAGAATTTTGTCTCTATTTTGACCATGATTTTAATATAGTACAAGAAATTTACTTCATTTATTCACTATATCTCTTTCACATTAGAAATTAGGGTGTCATCATTACAAGACCATTAAGACTCCACTTCTTATGGAATCTCCAACTCATTTGAGCAGGTCCTTATAGGTAAAATTGATAATTCTAAAATAGATAATGCATTTCATGTGCTTCTATGCAAAGTTAATAGCATATAAATAAGTTATACATAACAACACATTATTAATTTGAACTCGTTACGTGTATGTTTTATCAAAGTATAATTCAAATGTTACGTCATCTTGACGTAACATTACATGTTGAGGATATACAAGTTGTGTTTGATTGGACATTATATACAGCTTAGTAATCTAATCTATAACATTTTCAAATGATGACCTTTCATTTCATCTACAAGTCTCACACCTCATGGCTTATAATATTTCCTTTGAATATTTCATCTAGAGCTACATCTACCTAGTAGCTCTTAATCTTACTATATATACCCTTTAAATTCATTATTAATACCTAAACACACAATATACCCACACAATCATGTCAATATGGTCCACATAGATTATTTTCAACTTAAAAAATCTCACTAGTGACCAAAAACATAACCCAATTTATGAAAAAAGGTGACCTTTTAGGTATTATAATTAGGGGAGTGATTTTTGGGTTTTTGTAGAATTGTATTTGAGAAAAGGGTAATCCAAAAAGCCAAAAGTGGGTAATGGAAAAAGAAGAAGAAAACAAAAGGAATTGAGCAAATTATTTGGAGTGTGGAAAGTAGGGCTAAGTTTGTTGGGTTTTTAAGTCTTGAATGAAATGATATGATTTTAGGGTTTTTGGAGATGGGGCCAATTATATGGAGTGAGATTATTGTTTGAACATGCATGTCTTATTCTTTCATTGGATTTAAATTGATTTTCTTTTTTCCCCAACATCTTTGAGTGGGAAGAATCATAATTCACCCAAATTGGCCCCATTGTGTACCACGCCACGCACATTTCAAGTCTATTAATTCTTTTGCCTACCATTTCACTTTTCTCTATCTTTTTCATCCCATTTCATAATTTTTTTTTTTTTTCCTTTTCATTTTTAGTTACTCATTGAGCTAGTTTACGTATACGCTTAGTTAAATTTTTGGGTTGATTGTTTTATTCTACTGTTGATGTAAGAATCTATTTAGACTCACGAAAACTATTAGATGGATTATTGACTAAGAAAAAGAAAAGTCAGATGTGGTGCTATGATGTTTAAGTATGTGTTTAGATCAAAGAAATATTATGCGTTTAAATTCAATAAATTATGAGTTCAATTTATAGTGGTTACATACCTATAAAGTAATTTTATAAATTTACTTAACATCCTAATGTTATAGAGTTAAACGATATATTCTGTGAGAATAGTCGAAGGGTATGTAAATTGATTCGAACAATCAAAAGTATAAAAAATGGGATGGGTTGAGACCACATGAATTGTCATATGGAACAACATTCAACTTTTGAGAAGTTATGGGCCCGTTTGATAACGTTCCCGTTTCTGTTTCTCTTTTTTTAGAAACAGACTTGTTTGGTAATTGTTCCCGTTTCTCGTTTCCAAAATTAAAAGAAACGTTTCTAATATTTAGCTAAAAAAATGAGAAAATCCCAAATCCAGTTTCTCCTGTTTCTGTTTCTGGTTTTTTTGTATGTGTTTCTACAATTTGAATTTTATTCTTATAATTACAAGTCTTTAATGTTTAACATTTTGGATTGT
>JBBMKA010000022.1:14739639-14757578 GCA_037833695.1 Sechiopsis laciniata
ATATATATCCATGCAATTTCTTTTTTTTTTTTTTTTTTAACTAAGGAAATACATGTCTAAAGAAAGCATAAAAGTTTGGTGTAGGGTAGAGAGACAACCATTACAATCCTCATCCTTGTATTCAAAATAAAAACAAGGAAAATATTTCCTTCACCCTTTCATTCAACCATTTGGGGGCAAGTCCATATAAATAAAATTGACAAAATCTTAGGCTTCATGTCCAAGGATTATGTCATGCACAAATTGTTTACAAGGTCCACTTAAGCTTTATGCCTTATCAAGTATTTTCAAATTCTAACATACAACATCCCTCTATCTTAACAAAACACTGTATGTTAGGATATAAACAAACATATTTAGTTGAGTACCATACCACACTTATAATCTCAACCACTACTTTTTCAATTGTGATGATTTCTCATTTCACCTACAGTGTCACACTTCAATGATTTATAATATCTCTCAAATATTTTACTTACCTAGTAGCTATTAACCTTATCTTTCATTATGAAAACCAAGACTCAAGTATACATATCAAATCATATCAACATGGTCCACATTGATCATTTTCGACTTGAAAAAATCGCCGAGAGAACCGGAAACATATCCCAATTGATCAAAAGGTCACACCTTTTAGGTACTATAATTAGGGGGAGTGATTTTGGGGTTTTGTAAAATAGGTGATTTAGTTGAGATGGGTCATCCAAAAAGCCAAAAAGGGAAGTGGAAAAGTTGAGAGAGAAGGGCAAATTAGAAAGAAGAAAAAGAGGATATATGATTTGGAGTGGGAAGTAGGGCTAGTAGTGTTGGATTTTAGACTTGAATGAAATGAAGATGGAGATGGGGCCAATTATGGAGTGGGATAATGTTTGAGCAATGCATGTTTTGTTCTATTCTACATGGATTTATATATTGTTTTTTTCTCCAACATCTTTGAGTGGGAATCACTCACACCTTATTGGCCCCATCTTTCACCACGCCATACACATTTCAACTTCACTTTTTCCCTCTCTCTAACAAATTTTCTTTTTCCTTTTTTTGTTTTTTTTTGGTGATTCAATTTCGTGAACATAATCGACTGACTCTACTATATTAATGCAAAGAATTTGGTTAAACTGATATAGTTCGATATTAAATGAGTTATCAAGTATAGTCATCATATTGCTCAAAAAAATTAACCACTGAGTAATGTGGTGCTATGTGTGTGTTAGAGTATTTATATAATAGTTAGATTAGTATAGTTTAGTATAACATTATTAATATTAATGTTATTTATGTTATAATCAATGTTATTGTATAAAGGCTCATTAGGTCTATTAAGTTAAGAATGTTTTTTTATATATACAGTTAACTATTAGGTTGTAATGGTAGAGTTGCTACAATGTAGCCTCCATTTTCTAATACTCTTCAATAACATTTTTTCTATATCCTTCAATGGATGTCTTCCTCCTTTCTTGCTGCTTAAATATTGTTAGTGTGTAACACGCTATGATATTTAAGTCCGAGTTTAGACTAAAGCGACTTCAAATTCAATTAAGATAACAAGTGTACCTTCATACTGAGATGCGTCATGATATTTATAGTGTTAGATTTACTCTCTTATGACAAGTTTGTCGTACCTGATCTTATTATGCAAATTGAGAAATATTTAAATTATGCCCGAACATGATGTATAAAATAATGTCAACATATGTGGTTCAATATGGGCAACAATCTATTTGATTATAAATCTAAAAGATAAAAAAATAAAATAAAGAAAAATTAGATTGTGACTACATATGTGGGCATTATTTTATACATCATGCCGAGTATGATCTAAATATTTCTCATGCAAATTATATATGAATGAGATGTTTATAGCTTGACTAGATTATTACATGAGTTTGGTAAGCTTTTTTTGGTCTCTCAAAATTTTAAATGGATCTTTTTGAATCAGTGACCTTCTTCGTCAGTATTCTTTAGACAAATTAGATCTTTAATCCTATGTCTAACACCTAGAACATTTAGTTTTTATAAATTTCTTTAAAATTTTAATATTTTAGATTGAGGTGATCATCAAATTTGGTACTTTTTTTTTTTTTTTTTCCTTTTTTACTTTCTTTGATGCCCACAAGATGGACCTTAAAATGATAAGAATAGAAGTTTTTCTTTTTGAATTTAAATGATAAAGGAAAGTTCAAATTTAAGGATTTTTACTTAAAGGTATTTTTAGAAGCTTTCATCAACATATTTCTAAATTGGGTGGTGTTTTTTTTTTTTTCTTTTTTTTTTTTTTTTTTTTTTTTTGAAATTTATGTCTTTTATTCTTTGTGTGCTCCTCGTTCAAATCATATATAATTAGAGTATGGTGTAGTGTCTATTTTTTTTTTTTTATTATTTTGATATCCGTGATAGTGCCTTAATTATTAGGTAGGTGGCCACACCATAGATTAAACACATCACTTTAAGCATTCCAAGACCCTCGTTAATTAATTGAGCCATTCCATTGGTCAATGAAAATCTTACATCACCTAAATATTAAAACTGATTCATGTGGCGCCATTTAGACCATGCTTTAATTTTCTTTAATTTTATAATTTTGAGTTAAAAAATAACAAGATGTGACTCTAAATAAGCCACATAGGTGAGATAGCATCACCTAAATTGCTCTCTATATAATGTATAAAAAAAAAAGTATATGCAATGTTAATTTAAAAAATTTCGCTCTCTCTAGGAAGTAGTAAAATAATGTTTTCGTTTTTTTTTTTTTTTTTTTGAGATATTCTTAATTTAAAATTTGAATAGAGAGATTTGTAACTTCTTTTTTGTACAACTATGTTAGAGTTGAAAATTTCAAATTTATAACCTCTTAATTATTAAGTTGTACAAGATAATCGCTAGAGCTCTCCTCTTGTTAATAGATTTATAACATTTTTTTAAATAAGCAAATTTCTGACTCTTTACAATGAGAAATTATTTTTGGTAATGATAATTTTTTAGTTGAAGTTGAATACTTTAGTTTTTATTCACTCACTGATATTTAAAGTGAAGAATTTCGAATATAAAACCTATTAGTTACTAGATCATTCACAATATCATTAGAATTATGCCTTTTTTGGTCCATACATTTACATAAATGTTAATTTTTGGGGGATTTAAAAAAAAAAAAAACATTAACTTCATGGTTGAACTTTTTATTTTAAATGTTATTTTTCAGGTAGGTTTGAAAGTTGGCTTTGTGCATAATAATTTTAGGTTTTTTTTCATCTAATAAATATAGGATAATTTGAATTTTTAAATCAAAATAAAAGAATATATATCAATTATCACTAAACTATTCTTATTAGAAAGAAGAATAAATATAAGGAAGAGGGTTGCACTCTCATGGCTGCACCCGTTGATGTGGCACTCTCAGAACCACAAATTTTTTTTTTTCTCTCTCTTTGTGTGTGGTTATCAAGGGGGGTGCAACTATGGGGGTGCAGCCATGGCTGCACCCAAACCCTTCCCTAAATATAATTCAATTGTCCAATTTACAATTATTAAAGATTTAATTACAATAATTTCTTAAATTTAGTCAGCTAAGTGATCAAATGGAAAATTTAAAGAATGAACTTTGCAAGTTGCTTCCAAATCTTAAACATATTTTCTTAACAGACAAAAAAAGTATCAAACTGTGACAGAAAAAGATTTACACACAGAGGAGTTTGACTCTGAAAAACACTGAATTCAAACTGAGCTATAATAATAATAATAATAACAATAATTACAACAGCTATGGGAATTGGCCTTCCACTGCAAAACTGCAATGCACCAAAATTAATGCAATATTTTCTTTTTATTATTTATATTTATAACTATATTCACAGTTTAAAGTCTAAAGCAAAGTTTACTAGAATATTATTTTTTATCAATTACCAAATAGAAAGATCTATTTTTTCTCTTTTTGCCTTCCTTTTACTTTCCATTTTTTCACTCATTGTATGATTGTGGAATACTTGTGGAAAGGCTTTGGAGCTTCGCTTTGTTTACAAGTATCTTAGAAAAATAAAGGCCTGAGAAAGTTTCAAAAACTTAATTATTGCATACAACCAATATAGGAAACCAAAAAAAGGAAAAAAAAGGAAAAAAAAAAATTATATATCCATTTATTTGTGTGTTGTTTTGTAATATCTTCCTTTTATTTTTTTATTCACTAATAATTTATTTATTATCACTTTCCTTTTTATATTCACCAACCATTCATCACTCTTCTTTTCTTTCCATTCTTTTATATGTATCTAAACGTCCTCTTGTATATATTAAAAAGAAAGTGTAAGGATGTAAATAATTTTGTTTTTGAAATCAAGGATGTAAAATAATTAGTTGAAATGTTATCCTTATAGAAATGTAAATAAGATTAATGAATAGGATTTATGAGAGAAATATGATTGAAAAAATTATTTTTTTAGTTCATAAATTTTTGGTGAAGTTTCTATTTGTCTATATATTTTCTAAATATTTTTTATAATATTCAATTTTAGTTTTTGTCTTGTCTTTTTTTAGTTTTTTAGTTTTTTTGTTACTTTTTTTTTAAAAAAAATCATGTCAATATAAAAATAATAACACAAATTAATTTCTTGAAATTAAAATTAATCTAATCATCATTCTCATCATTTGAAAGATTAAAATTGAACTATATTAAAATAATGTTTGCTTTTAAAAATAAGTATTAAATAATCAAGCATTCAAATGTTTTTCTTGAGAGGAGATAGAAACTTCGATAGAGAATTTGAGATAAAGAAGCTTAACTTAATAATAATATTATTATTATTATTGATTATCAAACCAAACATAAAAATCAACAACCTAATTGCTCAAGATATTAATAGTATTTTTTTTGAAATCTCAAATGTTTGAATATTTACACACTTGTAACACTATAATTTAAAAAGTTGTCTAACAGACTTATTGTAAAAGAAAACTTGAATCCCTTGCTTAAATCAAAGAATACATTATTATTTGTGTTGAAAAATTAACATGGTTGAACAACTGTCTTTTCTATCATTTTGTGGTGTGGAAGAGGGCAATTTAAGTGCAGCTAGCCATGATGTCACACACACATTTTTATTTTTTATCTTAAACAAAAGAAAGTAATTGAGATGTGTGGTGCCTAGACGCTACATATGTTGACATCATGGATGGAGTAGAGTCACAACTGCACTCAAATTGCCTTCGGTGTGGAAAGGGGAAAGAGAAATGAAAATTCAAATGGATAAAGGGAAAATGAGACAGGGTGGATTTTGGTAGAATGGTAGGCATGGAGGAAGCAAAGACGAACAGAGGATGAGATTTATATTTCCTTTTTTTTTTTTTTTTTTTGTTTGAAACCTTATATTTATCTATTTCAAAATTAACAACTTTTAGAAGTAATTATGTCTAATCATAACCTATGTCTTATTTATTGAGGAGAGGCATTTTTATTTTTTTGTCAAATTTTAGGACACTTATCCATGTCAAGTACGAAAAAGGTGAAGTGGAGAGAGTGAAGAGTGACATGTACCTTTTTCTTTTTTTTTTTAGGAGGGATCTGTTTAAGAATCAATTATGTTAAGATTATGATAACTCTATCTTTTGAATTTGCTCTATTAATTATAATAAAGAGCTATTAATTATAATAAAGGGTTGGTCATGTAATATCACCTTAACTATAACAATCACCATGTATTATGTTATAATAATCTATCAAATCAATCATTAAAGTGAAAGATTTAAAAACAACAAAAGTAGTAGTCCAACGACGTTAATGTATTCCTGTGATTTTGGGACATGGATTTGAAACCCTTCTTATCTAATTATTATTGAACTAAAAAAGAGATAAAAGATTCAAATATCTAATATTTAAATAGGATATTGAAAATTTAAGAAATTGTAAGTTCAATTTTTTATAATCCCTAAAAGGTAACCTAGTTAATTAAAGTTGTAGGTTTTAAGATATGCTTTCTCGAATATTCGTGATTCGAGACTAGTAAGAGTTTAAACTAGAAAATAAATTATTTTTTTTTTAAGGGAAATATATTAATCAAGGAAAAGGAAAAGGGAAAGGGAAATGTTGAGCAGAAGCCTGAGAGAAGTGACAATGTTTTTTCTAACATGTGATGATGTATCACATAGTTACTTTATCCTCGATTTATTCAAAAACACTTTTCTTTTCTCTACATTTCCAAACGCTCATAATTGCATCCTCTCACACTTCCTCCATTTTCCTTTTTTCTTCTTATAAAATTATTCATTTTGTACTACAGTCAAAAGTGTAATTTTTATTCATACATTCCTCAACCATGTTAATTTAGAATATCATATAGTAATTGTCAATTCAATATGATATAATATATTTTGATATTTATTCATTTCCATCCATAATTTTAAATTTTAGAAGGTATTTGTGGATGTATTTGAAGAAAAAAAAATTCTAGAACAATAAAGGTAAGGGACTCAAACCTATGACTTTTGGTCATTAGGCACACATTATTGTTGTTGAGTTACTATTTTGTTAGCATTATTGTGGATGTAAGAGATTGTGACTTCAATTCATAATAATTATCTATCTAAGAATTAATGTCAAATGTAGTATGGTTCAGGCGTTGTTTAGTTCAGGTATGTAAACTCGTCGAGATACTTACATAAACAAATTTCAAATACATTGAAATTAGACATCATATCTCGATACCGATTTTCGGAGGGTTGATTTTAGCAATGAATTTGTATTCTTAGAGGACTCAATGTTACATGCAAGACAAAAAACAAGGGTTGAGACAAACACTCTGACATTCAAGTTAATATTTTGGGGAAAGTAAAGATGGTTTAGAGAAGCAAAATCATAGCCTAAGAATAGTTGACCCTCTTACTTGCTTAGCTCTAAGTATAAAAAACGTTAGTATAACGTAACCGTTGTTGTTGTATTAATATCTCTCTTTAGTATGTAACGTTTCAGGTACACATTAAAAAACGAAGGTTACATTTGATTGCAACAGACGTATTCGGGTTGGGGCAATCCTCGTAGCGATCAGCGATGGTGGCATAAGGATATATTGTGAAAGCTTCGTAACAAATTGACAATGACTTCGCAAAGATCGAGGATGCCCAGTTAGAGTCCACATAGGTGTTGGGACCAATCCCTTAAGGGATTGGCGGTGTTACATGACCTCTCGTCGGGGTTAGGGCCAATCTCCTAAGGGATCGACATCACCGCTCGATCCTTGTAAGGTCTAGCGTCGATCCCATAGTAGATCAATGACGCCCTTCGAAGCTCGGTTTGCATTTACCTCTCATTGAAGGGTCGAGATTGATCGTTCCTTGGCTTTACGACTCATGTCTCATTTAGAATAAGCTCCATTCTCGTTGTTTGTTGCTTTAGGTCAAAATCTTTATTGCCCAAAATTTTATTCACAACATTATACATATACCAAAATAGAAAATACCCAAATACATAGATAAAAAAAAAGATATTTTAATAGCTAAAAAAAAGATATTTTAATGAAAAGAATATTTACTAATTCAACCAATAGAATCTTACCCAAAACAAACAAACTGCAAAGAGCATAAATAAAAAAAGATTAAAATACCATTTTAGTCTTTAGTTGAGGGACTAAAATTAAATATTGAAAGTTTAAGGATTAAAATTAGATAATTCTAAAAGTCGAGACACTAAAATTGGACACTTTAAAAATCGAAAGATTAAAATGAAACAAACTCCATAATCTAGTGACCAAAATTGATAAAAAAAAAAATTGGATGAATGTATATACTTAAATATTAAATTTGAATTAAAGAAAGAAGAAAACAAAAGAACAAAACAGTAGTCCTTTTGGGTCATTGATAGGATAAGAAACTTGCAAACAAATACAAATGAATAGACTTTTGAATATCACATTCTCTTCTTTCATTTTCACAGTCCCACACACCATTACCAACACTAACATTGAGCTCTGCATTTCAGAAAAACAATGGGGTCCCAAATCCTCAAATCAAAACCCATCATTACAACAAAAAAACAACAAAATCCCACCTTTTTATATCATTCCATTTCTCCCCAAATTTCATCCTTCATTCAATCAAAACCCTTTTCCTCTCTCTTTCTCTCTAGGTTTTACTTCTTCTTCTTCTTCATGCAACAATGTCTGTATTGCCCCTTCTTGCTTTCCTCCTTTCCTTCCACTTTCTTCCCAAAGCTGAACCTTCTCCTTATCTCTTAGACAAGATTTCTTCACTTCCCGGTCAACCCCTTGTCGGATTTCGCCAGTATTCTGGTTATATCAATGTTGGGGATCGAAATCAGAAGTCTCTGTTTTACTATTTTGCTGAGGCTCAGATCAATCCTCCTTCAAAACCCCTTGTTCTTTGGCTTAATGGAGGTGTGTTTTGGGTGTGAATTTGTTGATTCCCATTTTGGGTTTTTCGTTTCTGAATTGGGTTTCTTTTTTTTTTTGCAGGTCCTGGGTGTTCTTCTTTGGGAGTTGGGGCTTTTTCTGAAAATGGACCGTTTCGGCCTCGAGGGGAGGGTTTGATTCGGAATGAGTACAGTTGGAATACAGGTTTTTGTTATAGTGCCTGCCAAGTGTTTGATGAAATGCGGTTGAAGATTTTTTTGTGTTGATTGGTTTTTTATATGTTTGTTTTGATGTTTAGAAGCGAATATGTTGTATTTGGAGACGCCTGTGGGAGTTGGGTTTTCGTATTCTGCTGATACTTCTTCGTATGAAGCTGTGGGTGACAAAATCACAGGTGGGAATATGAGGAATTGTGAAGTTGTTTTCAACTTATTGTTGTGTGATTTTTTTCTTTTTTGTCAAGTGAGATGATGAAAATGAATTCATACCCCCAAAAGATAGGTACATTAAGGTCAACTTCTCCACTTACTGGTTGTTTGGTCACTCCTCTTCTTTTGTTTGTTAGTAGGTGGAAAATGTCTCCTTGCCTTTTCTGCTTTTTGTTTTTTCTTCCTTTCTTTTTCTTTTTCTTCTTTTTTTACTTTTATTTTGTTTGTTTGATTGGAGGAAACTGCACTTTTGAATGATGCAGTATTCTGTGACACTGTTCATAGTTGGAAAAAGAAAATGAAAATTTCAAAAAAGACCGATGTGAGTTTCATTTTGAATGATTGTTGAGAGTTGGGTGGTACTTTGAAAAAGAGCTATAAGGGAGAGTTTCATTATTCAAAGGGAAAGTTTCAGGCTACTGCTGTAGCTAGTTAGATGTGGTTTTTTTTTTTTGTGTAATTTCTTTATTAAAAAAAAAAGAAGTAAAAAAAGCTACATTTCTCTAATTTGAATTATTTTTAGAGTGGCTGTGAGCTGATGTTTGTATTTGATGCATCTGCAGCAAGGGACAATCTGGAGTTCTTGAAGAAATGGTTTGACAGATTCCCACATTACAAAAACAGAAACTTGTTCATCACTGGAGAAAGCTATGCTGGTGTGCTACCATATCTCCTAAAAATTACACTTTCATGGGTTACATAGATATAATAAAAAGTACTCATAAGTCATAATCACTTTCTTGATTTGTGTAGGTCATTATGTTCCCCAACTGGCAGAGCTTATGCTTGAATCTAACATAACCTCATTCAACCTCAAAGGCATTGCTGTGAGCATAGGCCAATTCTATCCAATTCCTTTTAATCTAAACTACCACTAATTTCCCCCTCAAATGAGTTCAAATACATGAATTCTGCTTTAATATCATGTTAGTGTTGCCACTAGATTCAACAACTTAACAAACGAATTGTTTATATGTCCATACGCTTAATTTGCAGATTGGCAATCCTGTTCTAGAGTTTAGTACTGACTTCAACTCGAGGGCTGAATTTTTGTGGTCGCACGGATTGATATCGGATGCGACGTTTGAAATGTTCACGTCAATGTGCAACTACTCTCGGTATGTGGGTGAGTACTACAGGGGGTCTGTTTCACCCATTTGCTCAAGGGTGATGAGCCAAGTGAGCAAAGAAACCAGTAGATTTGTTGACAAGTATGACGTTACCCTTGATGTTTGCATATCGTCTGTGTTCTCTCAGTCCAAAATCCTCAACCCACAAGTGAGCAATGAACCAGTTAATTCACTTCTCTTTAGCTTTTTCAAGATCTCACAGTTCTTTAACTTCAATTTCTTCTATGTAGCAAGTAACCGAGTCGGTCGATGTCTGCGTGGAGGATGAAACCGTTAAATATCTCAATAGACAAGATGTACACAAGGCGCTCCATGCGCGCCTTGTGGGAGTACGACGATGGGCTGTTTGCAGCAGGTAATACAAACTTCTTCAAACTAACATCAAGCACTAAGATATTTGTAATGGTAAACCTTGATGTTCTTTTAGATTGACACTTTTCTTTTGTAATTGTGATAGCATTCTGGATTACGAGCTGCTGGACCTGGAGATACCAACTATTAACATCGTGGGGAAACTGACCAATGCAGGAATACAAGTGCTGGTCTATAGGTAAGTAAAAAATGCCTCTCTAGGTTGTTACATCATGATACTCTTCAATTCTAAAGATGTTTGTTTAATATCTTCAATTTGCAGTGGAGATCAAGATTCTGTCATTCCTCTCACAGGAAGTAGAACTCTTGTTCACAAACTGGCAAAAGAGTTGGGACTAAAAACAACCGTACCTTACCGAGTCTGGTTCGAGGGACAGCAGGTAAATCTTGTTGTCCAACCACCCTAATAATTGTTCCATAGAACTCCCTTGTAGGTGTTGACATTAAAGTTAGAATTATTTGAGTTATAAGTGAATTTGGATGGCTATTGCTCTTCAGGTTGGTGGGTGGACTCAAGTTTACGGCAATGTTCTTTCCTTTGCCACAATAAGAGGGGCATCACATGAAGCACCATTTTCACAACCTGAAAGATCACTCGTGTTGTTCAAGTCATTTTTGGAAAAACAGCCTCTACCCGAAGCTTTCTGAACGCATTCAATCCATTTTCGATAAATCAAACCGAGCTTGTGGTCGAGAGTGAACTTTGATTGCTAAGCCGATGATCTGAGGGTGAAGATTTATTGTCTACGTATATCCCTCAGTGCCATCACTCTGGAGAGGAAGTTTATTTATTTGTAAAGATCAGTAAGAAAGAGATGATTATTATGTTATAAAAAAGGGGGGATTTGGGTAGAACTATTTTTGTCATCTTTCATGAATTTTGTAAATTCTGTATCTTGAGTATCTTATTATGAAAGCTCATTTCAGACAAAATGTGGAGCTATAGGAACTTTGTGAAAAGAGGGCTTTTATTAGTGCTGTATTTCAGATTGTACAACACTTCAGCTAAAGAAATTTCATAATTTGCAACTGTGAATGGAATGGAATAGAATGTGTTCATGGTGTTCTGAGAGAGTGTTTAAAATATTGAGAAACAACATGGGGAACTTGGACTTGCATTTCCATGCAGCTAAACTCTAAAGCTAGTATGGGTTTTGACAACAGTACAGATGTGCTGAGGCTTTGTTCCTGTTCTGCACCTTCTCTAGATCTCATCATCTGAGAATGGCTGTCTGCATTTTCTTCTCCCATGTTTTGCGCGGGAAGTTTGATCGAGACTGCTGCTGGCTTTACTGCTCGCACCCTAAATAAAAATGTTTTAAGTGATCTAATAGTTAAAAACAAATAGTAAAAATGACTACTTCAAACACCTTTCTCTTTAAAACCTGACTTGAGTAACAATTTTCAAGAAAATTCAATTTAATTATACCAACCAACACTCCTTTCACTTGTAAGCTTTGAAATTTGAGAAATGCCCTACAAGTGAAATTCAAGAGATTCAAATTCAGGACCTTCTACTTTGATACCATATTGAATTACGTTAAATCACCAATCAACTCAAAAGCTTAACCTCTGCTTTGATACCATATTGAATTATGTTAAATCACCAATCAACTCAGAAGCTTAAGCAGATGGGTTCAGGTAAGTTTAATTATATCAACCAACACATACATCACTAAATAAACTACAATCCTTAGATGAGATGAAAGGAGTCAAAAACTAAAAAATCGTAACACAAACCGGCATCGAATTTGGCAGGAATACTTGAGTAGTTCAGGAGTGTATTCTGTATGCCCACTGAGATTTTAGAACAATGAAACTTTCATAAGCCATGAAGAGTGAACTTGGCAAACGTAAACATTTGTAAATTCTAGGTTGATATAGTTTACCTATAACTTGGTAGAGACAATTTGATAGCTGGTCCCATCCATGTGCTGAAAGGAACTGCCACCATCATCAGCTTCTTATCAGAAACCCGAAGGGCATTCTATTTAAACAAGCACATCCTATTACTCATAAAAATTACTCTACTCCTTAGAACTAGGAAAAGAAATGGCATAAACCACTGTGATAGGCTCTCAACAGGCCACCCATACGCATTGTACGCCCGAGAAAGAGGCGGTGGCAAAATACACACGGGATTGGTTACATGACTATATTCTGTTCGTGCAATGGGTTGGGGGACATAAAGACAGATTTAAGCTAGTAGAATCCTTTTAAAGAAAAGTCTTGAACTTCTTGAATGCCAGAATAGAGTTGCTTTCTATCTATATTGTTTTCCAAATAGAAGGTTACTAGTTGCATATCACACATAGATAATACCAACGACAGGAACAAAAGCAAAGTGCTCATAACACTTGGAGGACACAAAGAAAGTGACCTTATAGGCAAAAATAATAGCAAATAAACATAAGTAACATAACCACTAAAGAGTACAAACTTCTCACTGCACTATAACAATCTTAGTCACTGCTCAAAAACTTGCAACTACCAACGAGATTTTTTTTTTTTTTTTGAAAACTGGGAAATCAGAGCTTCGCTCCCCTATACTCGGGGCACCACTGGCCAGTCCCTAAGCTATGGCACCGGGATACTTCGAAGGGTATTCTAGTTTAAGCACTTTCCAGCGGTCTCGAACTAGGGATCTCTCAAGAAAGCGTGCCTTGAAGTCCTTGTCATCAATCGCTGGGCTTTGGGGACAACTACCAACAAGAATTGCCCACTACTTAATAAAATTAGGGGGTTTGAAAAACTTTTATGATTTTTTTTTTTTTGCCAAACATGGAACATGTTCAATATCCCATGTCAACGACAAAGATTATCAGAGTTAAGATTAGATGCAACATGGAAGATGTACCAACCAAGTCATAAAACCAGAGAGCAGTGAATTTTTTCCTGGTATTCTCTTTCTAAGTGTTGAGATATGCCTTGAACGCATTATTGCTGTGGAATTAGTAGTCGGAGGTCTCGCTACGTAAATGCTTTCCGCATTGCAGCAAACGCATCCCGCATTGCTACAATGCATTCCGCATGTATTTAGCGCATTCCACATTCGCACTCCACAGCGTAAGGGCGTCCGTATTCTATTGCGCAACTCTATTTTACGTTTACGCATTCTGTAATACAGTTTAATGAAAGTGTATATATAAACTCAAATTAAACCTTAGCCGTTTATGATATTCATTCTGTAATCTGTATATTTTTGCCTCTCCTAAATAAAATTTCGCCCCCTCTTTACCCGTGGACTAGCTAACACAACGTTAGTGAACTACGTAAAATTTTTGTGTTATTTCTTCCTCTTTTAGGTTAATTTACTATTTTCGAATTGGTTGTTGATTGCCATCTTCATAACACTAAGTATTGAGCAACTTCACTTTTCAGGATTTATGTCTTAATTGTCATGCTATCTTTCCTTCCGTAATTTTCATCCTATTTTACACTTTCTTAGCCTTCATAAGTTTTCAGCATATTCAATTTTAGTGATGAAACTTCTCTACGAAGATTCACAAAATTCCATCTCACATGATAAGAATTTGAAGTCTATGTAGAAGAAATACGTGGAACACATCAAAGATATGGCATTAGTGAACAGTGAATGAGATGAGTTTCCTTTTCAAAAGAAGTATATAAGAAAATATTCGCTCCATAATGAAGCAGCTTACCAGAAATTGAAAGATTGATATTGCAGACATCTATTGAAGTAGGACCCTTCACTTCAGTCACTTGAACATGTTCCTCATTCTTTTGGTTGAACAAATTACTTTTGCCACGTAAGGAGTTGACAAGTCCTCTTTCACACTGATGCTTTGGAACTGCCTCAATCCTCTGTTTTCACAAGAGGTACCGATTTCATTCGATACATTAGCTTTAGTCGATGTTGCTCGCAATGTGAAAAAAAAAGTTGCATCTGATCAGAAGCATATTTGTTGGAGGTCAGATATTTATTGACAATATTTTTTTTTTGAAAACCGTGAAATTGGAGGTTTGTTCCTCCATACCCGGGATACCACTGGCCCGCCCCTAGACTGTGGCACCAGGATTGTCAATACTACGAAGAAGAATTATTCTTGTTCGTGTCTGACTGTTGCAATACTTCTTAATGAAAGGGTTCAAAAGCAGTATAACATTTATCAAATAGTGTACCCATGAATTTAGAAAAACCACAATGTCTAACATAGTAGCTTACTTTTGTAATCCTTGCAACTTGACTTGGGAGCCCTACTTCCTGCAAGAGGTAATGCATTTAAGCTTAATATATTGTTTTTATTCAACAACATTTGGGAGGGAAGATTGGAAGAGGTTATATAATATGCCACTAAATGCATTTAAGGTTAATAGAAAAAGAAAACACAAATGAAAGAGAAAGGACACTATGCTAAAAGTGCTGAGCTGCTTAACTAAGTTGTAACACTCCTTTTAAAACATCTATGTATAACTTCCAACAGTTAAATATATGAAAAGTTAAATTCTAAACTTTTTCCCTTCCTAAGAAAAATTTGGGCCACACCCCTAAAGTATTTTTTAAAGTTAAACAAGATACTTTTAGTATTTGAATGAAATTAATAAGTTGAATATGTATCAGACATATATCTTGAAAAAGTCAAAACTGTTTAATATTTCGCATTGGATAAACCAAGAACAGGGCAGAAATGGTGTCTTGGGCTAAGTAATACATCAAAAGTACCATTTCAAATGGGCTCTAGCATATTCCCTCCATTCATTTCAGGGGAAAAGAATGTTAAAATATGAGAAAAAGAGAAAGTTCTTGCCTTCAAAGATTCAGTCATATAAGAGAGCCAGAAAACAAATGGAGGAAATAGTATTCACAACCTTCAGATCAATTACTATTGAAATAGACATGACATGGTAGAAATTTCACAAATATTTTATTCAAATTCCATACAAGTGAAGCTTCAGAAATAACCAATCACATTTCAAATACATACCTTTCGTCCATGATCACAAGCTTCAACACTGTTCACTAGAACCTTAGTTGCCCATCTGCATTCAAACAAGAAAACTAAGTAAGATTCATTAATTTAGAAGAAGAAAAAACTCTTGAGTCTACCCAAATTCAATGTTTTGGAAAACCCCTTTAACTTGTTTCTACCTATGGTTCAAACGTTTGATCAAAGTCCAAACAAAGAAACAAACTGAAAAGCAACATAAGAGTCCAAACCCTCCTCTGCTACCACACCAAACCCAGGCGGGTCCAAAGAAGAACCGAGTCCACAATGACCGGCTTAATCAAGACACATGGAGTGCGTGTGGGGTGACAATTGAGTTATTATAAATAGTGGATTGCTATGACACGAATAACCTCTGATTTGGGTGCTTATAACTGAGGTTATTATAGTTGGGATGAGTGGTTATAGACTAAATCATCGGTTATTATAACAGGTGGCTCAAACATAGGTTGGATGATTATAATCCAACCTAATCCACCCTTAACGGCCCAAACGATGAACCATTAACCAACTAATTCACAATATTATCCCACTAACATTCCACTATTAAACACAAAATAACCATCTTCTTCCCCCTCATTATCAATGGGAAAAAAAGATAATCGAAAAGCATACGCGCAAGAGGTCGGACGATTCCAAACAATTCCAGCAATCACCACAAGCTGCCAAAACCAAAACACGGTTTCAAAATGTTACCAGCAGCACAAACTATCCATAATTTTAGCCTCAAAGCCAGAAAAGAAAAGGACAAAAACCAAACCTCATCAAAAGTTCCTGCTGGACTGTCATCATAATTTGCAAGAAAAAAGCCACCAAGAGTATAACTGAAAAGAGAGAAAAAGAGCAACCAAGCAAGCAAGCACCCAACATTTGTAACTATACATTGAACAAACAAACACTAATTCATTTCAATTGGCAACTGAAAATCACCCACTAAACTCATTAATCTCCAATGCACACTAATTAAACTAAATCACAGTGATTAAAGAATACCCAAATGCCTCAACAAGTCTCAACTCCTTGGGGATACAAGCTCGAGCAGTTTCCCCCTTCACAAGATGCAATTGGTACAATGCCCTGAGAAACGGGAAAGTTTAAAATTAAAAAAAATATAATAATAATAAAATAAAAAAAACTGAAAATAAAAAAAAGGCAATAAAGAAAAAATATAAATGGAGGCTTTGAATTTACCTTCCTGTAAATTTCCATGGCGGTTTTCCATAACCTGATGAACACTTTTTCCCTCCAATTTCCATGGAGGTTCAGCGAGTTCCTTGGAAGAGGAAAAGAGAAATGAATATCCAATTTTAAAAGGATAAGATATAAACAAAAAAGGTTGGTCCACGTGGCGTGGTTTTAATCAACGTGGCAATCTAAGTAAGCCAGGCTGTCTAGTAAGCCAACAGTTTCGCATTTTTTTTTCTTTCCAAATATTAAATAAATAAATATAGGGAGTTTTTGTGTAAAAATAAAAAAATGTATTTAATCATGTCCACGTGACGGCGTTTGAATGAACATGTCAGCCAGCTTGTTTTGTAACCAAACATTTGTGCAGACTTTAGCAGAGTTTTGCTGTTTCTCCTGAATTAAAATATTGGATTTTGTTAGTGTTTTTGTGAATGGAGTGTTTGGATAGAAAAGTTGAGAGGGTTTTGTAAACCCAACTTCACGTTGGCTACAGCAATTTGGTCCTATAAAAACTTAAAATCCTTCCAACATTATTATATATAATATTACTTTTATTTCAATCTCGCTCAATTTCCAAAGCGATAAGTCTATCCAAATATCTACATTAGTATGATATTGTTCATTTTAGGCATAGACTCTCATGACTTTGTTTTTAGGCATTTTCCAAAATACATTATACTAATGGAGATGTTTCTCTTCTCTTATAAAGCTAAGATCCTCCCTTACTTCACTCATTTGAGATTCTATTTATTTGTATTTCAAACGTATAATTTTTTGATTAAAAAAGGATTTGTCATCGCAACGGTTCATAGTTTACTATATCAAATAAAGTTTTATTTTCTCCTACCATTCTAAATTTCTCATAATTAATACTCCTCTTCTCCAAATTTCTCTATCCAAACACTCTTAGATTAGTGTTCTAAGTGATCATAATTAAAATTTCATTATATTAATATTTTTTAATTAAAAAGCAAGATAATATATTTTAATTATTATTTTAAGTGTTGGGTTTAACGGTGCCATTTTGATTTCTCTTCAGAGTTATAAACTCATTGGTTCACAGAGTGTATGGATCTGGAAAATTTTACTTTATTACAGATATCCTCATTATTTTACTTATAAATATATCACGAGTACTCAAAACTATATCAAAATAATATGTCAGGATTAACAACTTGCTTTATTTCGTATAATGTAAAATCAATTAAAATGAAAAATAAATAAGAAAACAATAGCAAAATACTAATGCAAACCATATATGTTTCAACAATTTTCACTGCAGAGTTCACTTATCACTCATAGCAAAAGGCATTAGTAGATAGGAATGGGTGCTCCATTCCACTCTTTTAAACACTCGAAGATAGAGTCGATCATTTTTCCTTGACACAAAGCTGAGAATACTTTTTCGCACTCTTCTCCCGGTGACATTACCTTTTCTCCCGTTAGCAAATTTGTTCCCAACTCTTCCCTCACAAATCTATATAATGGATAAGATCTGCAATTCTT
>JBBMKA010000022.1:14757678-14812049 GCA_037833695.1 Sechiopsis laciniata
AAAAAAAACTAGAAACTAGAAATGATTATCAAACAAGTTTTGTTTCTGTTTCTTATTTTTTTTAGAAACAAGAAACATAAATAGTTATCAAACACATTCTTGTTTTTTGTTCTAAATAAAAACAGGAATAAGAAACAAGAATTAGTAACAAGAAACAAGAAACAGTAAACGAGAACGTTATCAAACTGGTGCTATGGAACAAGTTATTACCATTAAAACAAAAAGAGAAACTACATTTTATAGCTTTTCGTTTTAGCCAAATTGGAGAAACTTTAAAAAAAAAAAAAAAGAAATGATAACAAAAAAAATGAGAATAATTATCAAAATAAACCAATCTCTAAAAAAAAAAAAGAAAAAAAAAAAGAGAAATGTTACCTAATGCTAAACGAGCCCTTAACTTCTTAAACTTGCCAAGTTTTTTGTATTAAAAAACTTGCAACGTTTTCAATAAGCACCTAAATATTTTAGTTTAAAAAAAAAACACCTAAATATTCTTAAAAAAAGAAAAAAAAAAAGAAAAACCTAGCTATTGCAAATGAGCAAGTCACTCTTAAATATAAAAATGGCTATAATCGAATCTTAATTATAATCAATACAATGGTCAATAAAAGTAGTAGTTCGGTGGCAACAATGTTTACCTACTATAGATCATTTTAATATGAATTTTTGTAGAGAAGTTGAGTAAATAACTTGTTTGAACATGAATTTTGTAGATAATTTACAAAAATGAATTATTATAAATGAGTGATTTTAAAATGATGAATTATTTTAAGCAATAAAAAATAAATAATTATTTTGAATAATTGTAACAAGGGCAATACTTCCCTACAGGAAATTCTATAGGAAACTCTATAGACTGTTATATGGCACCGGATAATAGAGTCATGTGGCTTTTATTTTTTATTTTTAAAATTATTTCTAACTTCTTTATTGTCATCTATGTTAGTATTTGTCTTTCTACATTTTTTATTTGTCTAACTGTAACCTTTTATTTATTATTTTTTTTAAGTAAACTTTTTTTTTTTTTTTTTTAAGAATAGTAAACTTTTTTAAGAACAATTTTTTTATCACAGTATAAAGTATTCAATATCAAGATAGTTAATATATAAAAAAATTTTATTTTTTATTTTCTAATTCCAAATTTCTAGATTTTAAAGTTTATTGGTAGATTTTAGTCATAACTCTAAATATTTTATTTTATATGCTATTTTGAAATTTACTATTTAATATATATATATATATATATATATATATATATATATATATATAAACAATTAAAGAAAATAAATACTTATTTAAATTTTAAGTTTGGAGTTTGGTGTCAATTTGGTTATAGATTTCAAAATTAAACACGTTGACATTTCAATAATACTTAGTTTTAGTGATTATCCGATTTTTGAGATTAGGTTTATACTTGTTTATTTATATAAATTTATTTTACATCAATATAAAAATAACCACTTCATTAATATATTAAAATTAAAAATTATTTTAGTCAATATTACGTCATGTAACTAATGATTTTTTTATCTCACAGATTGAAAATAAATTTTTTTTAAAAATGTAAGAGGTCAAAGTATTTAATTTTAAAATATAAAATCTAAATAAAAACTACACCAAAAAAAAAGTTTGGTTAAAGAAAATAAAAAGATTACAAATTGTGGTGGCAAATAAAAAATATAGAAAGAAAAAAAAAATACTCACATGAGAGAAAGAAGATGGAAAACAATTTTTAAAAAAGAAAGTTTATAGGGTTTTGGTGCAAAATTTCCTCAAAAAAAGTATTGCCCTTGCAATAACTAGATTAAATATGATATATATTAAAAAAAAAAATTGTAAATACTCATTTGCATGAAATTACAACTTTTTAAATATATATTAATATTCAACCAAAAAAATATTTCTAAGAGAAGAAATGGAGTGGAAATGATTTAGACATAGGTAGTTTGACTCTGGAAAAAACTGAGCCATAATAATAATAATAACTACAACGGCTCTGGGAATTTGCCCGCACCAAAATCAATGTACATGTTTAAATCATTTTCTAAAGGGATGGGTGCCGTGCCGCCATGGCTGCACCCTCCTTGATATAACCACACACAAAGGGAGAGAGAAAAAAAAAATTGTGGTTCTCAAAGTGCCACATCAGCGGGTGCAGCCATGGAGTGCAGACATGACTGCATCCAAACCTGTCCCTTTTCTAAATTGACTTACTAGCTGGATTTAAGAAAATTTGAATGTTACAAATTTGACCTACAACTACAATCCAAATTATAAGATCATACTGGAAAATCAATTTGTTAGGTGTATTTAATTTGAATTTTATTTTATTTTGATGTTCGTAGTTTTAAATATTTAATTTTAATGTATATATATGCTTGCAATAAAATTTAAAATTAGTTCTATATTAAGTCAGTTAATTTTTCTTAAAAATTTATTAAATATATTTCTATCTATTTTTCTTATATTAAATTGTTATTATTGACCTAATTTTGAATTAAACCAATTTTAAATTTATCATGAATCTCAATTTTAAGTTTTATTGAAAACACATGAAAATTAAAAAAATACATGAAACAAAATAAAAACAAACTTTGAGATTTTTGCCTTAAAATAAAGACACCCTAAATTTTATTTTTTATTTTTTTATTTTAATTCAATCGGGACTCAAACTGGTAACCAACTATTACCATATTATACATGAGGTTAGTGAAATACTATTCATTTTAATAATAAATTCCAAGTTATAATGTCCATAATGATATTTTAACCTGATATTTATATAAAGTTATTATTATTATTATTATTATTATTACTACTATTTTCGATTACCAAATAAAAAGATTTCTTTTTTGTTCGCTTTTTTACTTTATTTTTTAAAATTTTCATTAATAGTATGATTGTATCATACTTGGGAAAAGGCTTTGGCGCTTTGCTTTCATCACAAGTATCTTAAAAAATAAATGCTCACAAAGCTTGCTATCTTAATTATTACTCACACCATAATGGGTAAAAGAAGAAAAAGGAAATATATTCAAGTTTTTAAATTTGTGTGTCTCTAGGATTTTGTCCCCTTGTGGTAGGTCCACCCAATTTGTTTATGTAAAATGAAATACTCAAATGAATGGAAATAATATAAAAATAAATAATATATAATTTTCATTTTTGTATCCACTCACACATATATATATATACACACATACATACATACGAACTTAGAGTGAGTCTATGTTACATTAAACTTCCAAATTTAGCACATTAAGCGTTATGACTTTTATAAATGTTACATTGAAAATGTTAGTAGTTTAGTAGTTTTATTGTTAGGTGAAAATCTAGTTTAATACTATATTCACAATTTAATTCTGAAAATCGATATTTGATTATCATATTATTTAATAACAGTAACATGCTTTATGTTACAAATTTTACGTTTGCACCATTCGGACACTTTTTAATTAATGAGGATTGGGGATTATTGATTATTAGACGTACATAATTTAATTAGATTTTTTTTTTTGACTTTAATAATCCATAGTAATTAGTAATGAAATTGTTTTTTTTAATATTTTAAAAAAAATATTTAAGGATCTCATTTTGGATGTGGATAGATTTTATTACCATCATTATAATATAGGTTACTATTTTTTTTTTTAATTATATTCATTGATATTGAGATGAACATTGTATCATCTAATATGTTATCAAATTTCATTAAATTGAAATTAACGTTCAATAAAAAGTTAGAATCTAATACAAAAATAATGAATTAATGATGCATCTGATAAATAAAACAATTAATTTTTTTTTTTTTTTTACCGAATGGATCAGTGGCGTAATGGTTTCATTGTTTGGTTGTAAACTAGTTCAACATCGTCACAGGTTTGATCTCGCTTTTTTTTTTTCTTTTAATATTTATAATGATTTTAGTTTATTTATTTATCTTAAATTGATTATAATAGAGAAACAATGTTCATGTCTAGTCATAATCCATAGCATGAAAGCAAGATAGTGACAATACAAACATTTTAGAAAAGTTTCAAACTTTTTTACCATAGTTTTAGGAAAAGTTTTGAGAAAAAATGTCTTGAAGTTGGGATGAATTTATTTATCTAGCGCTGCCTAATTATAATACACACCATGTGATATGTTTGTGTCGTGTTTCTTATGTCGTTTTCCACCCCCTATATTGCATAATACATTAAATAATGACTAAATTATTATTTTGGTCTTTTAGATTTATGTTTGGTTACAATATTAATCAATCATAACTAATCTATTTTAACAACTAATACATTATTTACTGTATTTAAAAAAGAAACAATTTTAAATGCTAAAATAGCTCTTCCTTAAGAGGTTTATATATTGTCAAATTTTAATTTTTAGACTTTGAAATTTGTTCTATTATCCTAAAATTTCAAATGTCTAGTTTTATTAAAATAATTAAAGTTAAAATGGTCATGGTTGTTTAGATAAGTTTACTTTTATGTTAAAATTAATGAATAAAACAAATCAAAATAATCGATGTCACGTTGATTTCATTATTTGGCAATAGTCTAATTTAATATCGCGATCACAAATTTGATCATTTCTCATTCATTTAAGAGCAAGTAAATCTTCTACTTAGGGTTTGTTATTTCCGTCCCTTATTTTGTACCAATATATTTTTTTCTCCTCTTCTTTCCCCGACCAAACACTTTTTTTTCTCTCTTTAAATTCTTTCTATTCTTTCCCTGAACCCTTCCCTTTCTATCCTTTATTATTTTTTTTCCCGTTTATTCTATTCTTAAGTAAATATTTCTCTGAAAAATGGACGATTTTTTTTTTTTTTTTTTTGAGGATGAAAAATGGACGATTAAGTAGAGAAAGACTTTGTGGTTCAATAGTAAAAAATAAAATATTAGCACATCAACTGAAAAAAGAATGAATGGTTGAGAGATAACGAGTGAAGAGATTTTTTTTCTTTAAATTTTTATAATGGAAAAGTAAAAAAATTTAAATAACATGGACCAATTTTGATTTTTGATCTTTGATTTTTTATTTATTTATTTTTTAAGTTTAGGATTAAATCTCGCCATTCCAAAACTTAACTAAAATAGGACTAAAGTTAAAAACATATCTGGAAAGTTTGAATATTTGCGCCTCATTTATAATATTATATTTTAAAAAGTTCGTCAACAAATTTTTTTTTGTTAGAAATTCAATTAATTGTATATAAAATTGAATCATATGCTTAATTCAAACTACACATTATTTATGTTGACAAATTAACATAATTAACAAACTTTTTTTGTCATTTTTATGACAATGGATGGAAAAGAGAAAAGGGAGAGAAGATGAAATGGGACAAGATGGACTTTTAGGTAGGGGAGGGGGAAGAAAGACAAATATGAGGTGAAATTATAAACAATACAAATTCAGATGTTTATTTTATTTTTTTAGTTCACAACATTTTTAGGGCACACGATTGAACATTTATACGATTGAATATTCAATCAGAGGATAGCTACAAATTAATATCACAAGCGAGTCTCGATGAATCGTAGCTTACCAGTATTATAAATTCAAATTATCCACTCTTAAAAAAAAATTAAATGGCGCAATATTGTATTTTTATTTTTATTTGAATTTTTAATTTAATTTTTTAGAAGGGATAATTTTAGAAATTTTCAATTGATAAACTCTATTGGTTGGATAATCATGTAAAATAAAATTAATGGAACAATTACAAACTACTATTTGAAATAAACTAGTTGGGTAAATTACCAAAATAAAGGCAATAAAGAAAGAATTTATAAATATTTGGAGTTGAGAATGTGGAAGATGAGGGAGTAATGAGTGATTGGAAAATAAAAAAGAAAGGAGAATGTTAGCACATGTAATGAGTATCATACTTTTATTTAATAAACCCTTTTCATTTAATACACCACATTTTTAAACTCAAATGTCATATACCAAATAATGCATTTTATTGTTTTAAAAAAATTACAATTAACCTCCCAAACGCAAAAAGATTGCGTTTATCAAATCAAAATACAATTGCATTTCATTTTTTAATTTAAAAACATTGAGAGGCATTTGATAAGTTGATCATTATAAAAATAAACGATAGGTGGTGTTTAATTATTATCAATATTCGAAATGCAAATACTAATTAAAGATAACCATTAATTGTATTTGAAGACTATCATAGAATAGCCTAATAATAAAAAAAGTCTTAAAAAATTTAAAGGTGATAAGATTTTATTTTATTTTTTTTCCTACATCGATAAGTTTAATATATGGTAACTACATACTTAAAAATTAAATTTTGTTGACATTAAAATGTAATAAAGTTAGATCGTATGTCCCAAAACATTTATTGAGATGCACGTAAACTAATTCACACAGTCACATATATAAAAAAAGATAATAAATTATTGTACAAAATAGTTTAGATAGAATGTCTTCCAGATGAGTTTTTTTTAAAGATTGTCTTCAAGGTGAGAGTTATTTATTTGTTTATTTTTAATTTAATAATATTTGAAAAAGATTTGAACATGTACATGATATCACTCAACCTATTTATGCTTGAGGTTTGAACAATGCTGGGTTTGACCCAAAGCTTATATCATAATTTTTTTATTTTTTTATTTTTTATTTTTTTTTAGTACAAGTTGGGGAGGAAGACCGTAAAACTACAAACCTTATAAAAATGGTATTACTACTCTCAATTAAATGAAAATCAAATATCGATTTTTGGAATCGAACTCGTGACCATGGTCTTAAACTAAATTTTCAACAAACAATGAAATCGTCGGATCACGACCAATTCCGAAAAAAAAACCCCCTCTAAAAATGACCTTTATAATTTAACCGAGAGAATATTTACCAAATTTAACCCAGAGAATATTTACACAGTAACAAACCTTTTCAATGAAACAAACTGCATAGAGCATCATTCATTAACCTGCCACAGATCTTTTTTTTTTACCATTGAACCCAGTAACATTATAGATTTGTTTATTTATTAATTATTTTTTACGGTGTAGAGAAACAAGAAGACAAAAGAACAGAACAGTATTCTGTTTTGGCTTAGAAACTTTCAAACAAATACACAAAAATGAATAAACAAAACGTGGTAAAATTACTTTTCCAGTCTCTAGGACGAGAGGAGTTTCTATTTTTCATTTTTTTGAGTTTATTTTTTTATTTATTTTTTAAAAAAAATTAAATTTACATGAAAATTAACACTATCAATTTATCAAAATTTAAACTTAGCATAATCATCATTTTAGTCAACATTATCTTATATAAATATTAGTTTTATTATCTTAACGACTAAAAGTAAGCATTATTAAAAAGTCAAAGACTCAAGAATATTGAATAAGTCGGTGACACAGTTAATTATTAATTCATATTAATTTCACGATCACAAGTTCAAGCCCCAACATAAATATTTGACTTTTATATTATTATAAAAAAATATCCTATTTTGAAAATCAAATTGAAAATAAAACTCAAATTTATTAATTTAAAATGCATTTTTTTCCTTTATATTTTTTTTTTTACAGCGTCGAGAAACAAGAAGACAAAAGAACAAAACAGTACACTCTGTTTTGGCTTGGAAACTTTCAAAAAAAAAAGAAAAAAAAAACTTAAGAATATCCATTTTCTCTTTTCATTCTCACCATTACCAACACGAACAGAGAGAGAAACAGAGCTCACAAAACAGTGGCCATGTTCTCCACCTGTTCAAAAATGGGGTCCAATCTTCGAATAATCATCATTACAAAAAAACAATTTCCCTTCTCCTTCTTCTTTTTATACCATTCCATTTGATTCTTCAATCGCCTCATTTCGCTCTCTATTTCTCTGGGTTTTTTTTTTCTTCTTCATTCAACTATGTCTACATTTTCTCTTGCTTTTCTGTTGTTCTTCCACTTTATTTCCCAAGTTGAGCCTTCTAATTATCTTCTAGACAAGATTTTTTCCTTGCCCGGTCAACCCCATGTTGGATTTCACCAATTTTCTGGCTATGTTCATGTTGGGGAACGGAATCAGAAGTCTCTGTTTTACTATTTTGCTGAGGCGGAACTTGATTCTTCTTCTAAGCCCATTGTTCTTTGGCTTAATGGAGGTATTTTGAGTGGATTTGTTTTGTTTGATTGATTCCCATTTTGGGGTTTTGTTTTATTTTAGAATCTGGGGTTTTTTGTTTTTTTTGCAGGTCCTGGGTGTTCTTCTTTGGGAGTTGGGGCATTTTCTGAGAATGGACCGTTTCGGCCTGGAGGGGAGGTTTTGATCCGGAATGAGCATAGTTGGAATAAAGGTTTTGGTTATAATGCCTGCTAGATGTTTGATGAAATGGGTTTGGTTTATTTTGTTGTTTTTTTTTTTTTTTTTAATTTTGATTTGTTTTCATGTTTGTTTTGATGTTCAGAAGCGAATATGTTGTATTTGGAGACGCCTGTTGGTGTTGGGTTTTCGTATTCTACTGATACTTCTTC
Source organism: Sechiopsis laciniata (assembly GCA_037833695.1). Classification (NCBI taxonomy): domain Eukaryota; kingdom Viridiplantae; phylum Streptophyta; class Magnoliopsida; order Cucurbitales; family Cucurbitaceae; genus Sechiopsis; species Sechiopsis laciniata. The sequence goes on from JBBMKA010000022.1 coordinate 14,766,165, forward strand.
CTATGAGGCTGTGGGTGACAAAATCACAGGTGCGGACATGAAGAATTATGAAGTTATTGTTTTTTGTTTTTATATCCGTTAGTGTTCGGGTCATCTTAAGCCCAACTCTACTATTCTCACTAAACATTATGCTTAACCTACAAGTTACCACATTGGATACCATGAAAATCGATAACAAATTAATTAATAGGTAGGTGATCAACCGCAATCATGGATTGAGCCCAGTTTTGTTTTTGGATAAGACATCACCTCTTAATTATTTAGGTGGGTATGGAATTTGTAATCTTTTTTAGTAAGCTTGTACCTTATCAAATGGAGTTATGCTTCTTTTGACACTGTATGAAGTTGTTTTTAACTTTTTGATCTGTAACTTTTTTTGTGTGTAAAGTGAGATGATGAAAAATGAAAATAACTTCCTACCCCAAAAGAAAGGGCACTACAAGGTCAACTTCCTACTCCATTTACTAGTTGATTGGTCCCTCTCTTCTTTTGTTTGTTAGTAGGTGGAAAATGCTTCCTTGCCTTTTCTGCTTTTTGTTTTTTCTTTCTTTCCTTTCTTTTTATTGTTATATTTTATTGGGGGTTTTGTTTGTTTGGAGAAAACTGCACTTTTGAGTGATGCAGTATTCGGTGACACTGTTCATAGCTAGGTAAAAATGAAAAGTACTAATATCACCCTATTGACTTCCATTTTGAATAATTATTATGAGGTTAGTGGTGCTTTGAACAGGAGTTGATTTGATAAGATTTGGAGTATTTAGTATTTGAAGAGAGTTTTCAAAAAAAAAAAAAGTATTTGAAGGGAAAGTTAGTTGGAGGGGTTTTTATTTGTATTTTCTCTTAAAAAGAAAAAAAAGCTACCTTTCTTTATTTTGTTCTATTTTTGAGTGGCTGGTGCAACTGCAGCAAGGGACAATCTGGAGTTCTTGGAGAAATGGTTTATCAGATTCCCACATTACAAAAATAGAAGCTTGTTCATTACAGGAGAAAGCTATGCTGGTATGCTGCTCTACTATTTCTCCTTAAAATTGCATTTTTTTGTTTTTGGTTAAAAAGGAAAAGCAGACTCATAATCACTTTCTTGATTTGTTTAGGTCACTATGTACCCCAACTGGCAGAGCTTATGCTAGAATCTAACAAAACCTCATTCAACCTCAAAGGCATTGCTGTGAGTAAAAGCAATTTCAAATCATTTCTTTTTTCATCTAAACAACTACCCCTAATACTCCTCTCAAATGAGTTCAAATACATGATTTCTGTTTTGATATCATGTTAACATGTTCACATCCATGTACTTGATTTGCAGATTGGCAATCCTGTTCTCGAGTATAGTACTGACTTCAACTCGAGGGCTGAGTTCCTGTGGTCGCACGGATTAATATCGGATGCGACATTTAATATGTTCACGTCAATGTGCAACTACTCTCGGTATGTAGGTGAGTACTACAGGGGGTCTGTTTCACCCATTTGCTCAAGGGTGATGAGCCAAGTTAGCAAAGAAACCAGTAGATTTGTTGATAAGTATGACGTTACCCTTGATGTTTGCATATCGTCTGTGTTCTCTCAGTCCAAAATCCTCAATCCTCAAGTGAGTAGTGAACCAATTAATTCTCTTCTCTTTGGATTTATCAGGACCTCACAATTTTAGAATTCCAATTTCTGCTGTGTAGCAAGTAACTGAGACGGTCGATGTCTGCGTGGAGGACGAAACAGTTAACTATCTTAATAGGCAAGATGTACACAAGGCGCTCCATGCTCGCCTTGTGGGAGTTCGACGATGGGCTGTTTGCAGCAGGTAATACAAACTTCTTCATACTAACAATATCCACTAAGATATTTCCAATGGAAAAGCTTGATGTTCTTTGAGATTGACATTTTTCTTTTGCAATGGATAGCATTCTGGATTACCAGCTGCTCGACCTGGAGATACCGACTATCAATGTCGTGGGGAAACTGGTCAAGTCAGGGATACAAGTGCTGGTCTATAGGTAAGTGAAACGCCTCTCAGGATCCCTAAAGATGTTTAAATTGACTGCATCTAACATCTTGAATGTACAAATTTGCAGTGGAGATCAAGATTCTGTCATTCCACTCACAGGAAGTAGAACTCTTGTTCACAAACTGGCAAAAGCGTTGGGACTAAAAACAACCGTACCTTACCGAGTCTGGTTCGAGAAACAGCAGGTAAATCTTGTTGCCAAACAACCACAGACATTGTTCCATAAGTCTCTCCTGTTGATATTGACATTAAAGTAAGAATGATTTGGGACATGAGTGACTTTGAATGGTTTTTGCTGTTCAGGTTGGTGGGTGGACTCAAGTTTATGGCAATATTCTTTCCTTTGCCACAATCAGAGGGGCATCACATGAAGCACCATTTTCACAACCTCAAAGATCACTGGTGTTGTTCAAGTCATTTTTGAAAAGCCAGCCTCTACCTGAAGCTTTCTAGAAGCTTTCTCATCGTATTCAATCCCGTTTCGATAATTCATGCCGAGCTTGTGGTTGAGAGTGAAGTTTGATTGCTCAGCTGATGATCTAGGAGTGTAAGATTTTTTTTTGTACAGATCACCAGTAAAAAGGAGAAAATTATGTTATAAAAGAGAGAAAAAGAGCTCATTTTGTCATCTTTCATGAATTTTGTAAATTCTGTATTTCGAGTCATCTTATTATGAAAGGAATTTTAGACAAAATGAGAAGAGGTTGAAACTTGGTGAGAAGAAAGTTTTATTAGTGCCATATTTCAGATTTTGTACAACACTAGTGCCAAGAATTTTCAAAATATCTAAATGTGAATAGAATGGAATGGATTGCATTCATGGTGTTCTGAAAGAGTGTTTAAAATATTGAGAAACAACAGTGGGAGCTTGGACTTGCATTTCCATGCAACTAAACTCTAAAGCTAGTATGGGCTTTGACAACAGTACAGATGTGCTGAGGCTTTGTTTATGTTGTTCTGCACCTTCTCCAGATCTCACCATGTGAGAGTGTTGATCCGCATCTTCTGCTCTGTTGTCTAGCGCAGGAAGTTCGATCGAGACTGCCGCTGGCTTAACTGCTCGCACCCTAAACGAAAAATGTATTTAAGTGATGAGTCAAACACATTATTAATAAAACTGCAATCCTCAGATGAGATGAGAGGAGTCAAAAACCAGAAAACAGAAACACAAACCGGCATCGAATTCGGCAGGAATATTTGAGTAGTTCAGGAGAATATTCTGTATGGCCACTAAAATTTTATAAAGAAAAGAACTGTCAAAAGCCATGAATTGGAAAAAGTAAACATTTGTAAATTCTAAGAAGATACAGTTACCTATAACTTGGAAGAGACATTGTGATAGCTGGTCCCATCCATTTGCTGAAAGGAACTGCCACCATCAGCTTGTTATCAGAAACACAAGGAGGGACATTCTATTTGAACAAAGCAAATTCAACTACTCATAAAAATTACTCACAACTTGGAACTAGGAAAAGAAATGTCTAACCAAAGTGATAAGCTCAACAGGCCACCCGTACGGACAACGTGTCCGAGGACGAGGCGGGGCAATACAGACAGTGAAAGGTTGGTTAGATGCTGGAGAGTATATTTTGTGAGCGCAGTGGGGTTCTCAATACTAGTTGGTCGAAAGAAGTATATGTTTGGGGGACAAAAAGAGAGAATTAAGCTAGTAGAATCATGTTTTTGGAAAGTCTTTGATTTCCTGATGTCTGAATAGAGTTACTTTCAATCTCTATTGTTTTCAAAATAGAAAGTTTGTAGTTGCATATCACTGATGGAATAGTTACCAAGGACAGGAACAAAAGTAAAGTGTTCAGTACACTTGGACTCACTGAAAGTAGCCTTTATATAGGCTAAAATAAAAGCGAAAAACATAAGTATCCACTAAAGCATTAACGAGTAAAAACTTCTCACCTAGGAAGCACGGACACTTCTATTTTGACAACTTATTCGTGCGTACTTGTGTCCGACACTGATACTTTTGGACATTCTTCGGACTCGTGTCCGACACTCGAAATTCTGTGTCCTCCTTTATTATTATTTTTTTTTAATTTTGGATGCTTTACAGACACACCATGGATACTTCATGGACACTCCATTTAAGACTTATTTGTTTCAAATTGTCGATGCAACAACGGGGAGTGTTGGTGGAGGCCATTGACAATGGCGTCCATCGAAGATAGATGGACTAAAATGGCAAAATGAAAGAAAAAGAGAAAATAGAATGGAAAAAAAGAAAATGAGGTAAAAACTAAAATATTTTGAGATTGTTAAGAGTAGGCATTGAAAGAATGGTGAGATTTTGTTTTTATTGGATTTAAATGGACTCATATAACTAACTACGTAGGTTAAATTCAATTACTAATTCAATCTTCATGTTTATCCTTGTTTGAGTTATTTTTATAGTTAGTAAAAAAGAAACTAAAATATTTTGATATGATTTTTTAATAGTATATCATAAAAAATAATAATAAATAACGTGTCCTCGACGTATCCGTGTCTTGCATTTTTTAATAATAGCGTGTCTACGTGTCTGTATCTCGTGTTTGTGTCTGTGCTTCTTAGCTTCTCACCACACTGCTAAAACAACTTGCCACTGCTCAAAAACTTGCAACTACCAAAAAAAAAAACTACCGACTACTACTCCATGAAATTAGAAAAGGAAACTTTGATGATTTTCTTTTTGCTATATATGGAACATGTTCAATGTCTAAAGTTAATGATGGAGATTTGATTTATCATCATGGGTGACCTAGTTGTGAAGACTTTAGAAATCCAAAAAGTGATGAGTTCAATCCCTGGTGGTCATCTACCTAAAAAATAATTTCCTACCAGTTTCCTTGAAATTCAAATGTTGTAGGGTCAAACAGTATATCTTGTGAGATAGTCGAGGTATGCGTAGCCTGGCCCGACACTCACAGATATAAAAAAAAGTTAGATTAGATGCAACCTGGAAGATAGAGCAACCGAGTCGTAAAAGCAGAGACGAACTTTTTTTGACACAATCCTAGAGCACTGAGATGTATATCTTCGAAATATTTAGCCTGCATGCAAACAAAGTAGTCTCACATTGACTAACTAAGGGGTAGTTCACGTGTATATGAGTGAAGACAACTATTTTCATTGAAATGCGATCTTTTGGGTAAACCAAAACAAAGCCACAAGGGCTTATGTCCAAAGTGAACAATATCATACCAATGTGAAGATCTGCCCAGAATTGTCGATCTTAACACATGAAGAGTAGCAAAATTCCATAAGATGATAAGAATCGGAAGACGAAGGCCAAAAAATTATGAGGAACGCAAGAAAGGTACGTATCGGTGAATAGTGGATGAGATTATCATGACTATTTTTTATTTCTTTCAAAAGAAGTATATAAGCAAATATTGGCTCCATAATTAAGCAGCTCACCAGAAATTGAAAGGTTAATATTGCAGACATCCATTGAAGTAGAACCCTTCACTTCAGTCACTTGGACATGTTCCTGGTTCTTTTGGTTGTAGAAACTATTATTTCCACTTAAGGATTTAAGAAGTCCTCTTTCACTCTGATGCTTTGGAACTACCTCAATTCTCTGTTTTCACATGAGAGATATCATTTCCATTGCAAACATTAGTTTTGGTTGATGTGTTGCTCAAAACATAAAAAGAAAAATGTATATCAGTTCAATCTTAAGAGTCAGTCCCAGCTGATCAGAAGCATCTCTTTTGGAGGTTAGATGACTATTGTTAATATTATCAAGAAGAAAAAAACTTGTGAGTGAGTGACTGGTGCAATTCTTCTTAATGTAAGGGTTCACAGCAGTACAACATCAATCAAATAGTAGCTTACTTTTGTAAACCTTGCAACATGACTTGGAAGCCCTACTTCCTGCAAGAGGTTATGAAATTAATGTCAATAGAAAAAGAAGAAAAAAAAAAAGAAAACAATTGGATGTCGAATGACATCCATCACGAAAGATAACAAGGGAGTTTTTGGTTCCAATGATTCAACCATAGAAACCATCATGGAGTGATCTTATAGTCAAGAGTGTCATAAGTAACAAAGAGATGATAGCTAGGGTCAGACAATATGTCTCGTGAGAATAATCGAAGTGCGTGTAAGGACACTCACATATATAAAAATAAAAAATAAAATTATGACAGATGGTGCAAAGAATACTCAAAATCTTCGAATCAGTTACTCCATAAACAGACACGGTAGCAAGTTCACAAACATTAGTTTTAAATTCCATAGAAGTCAAGCTTTAGACATAACCAATAATCCTTCAAATGCCATACCTTTCTTCCATGACCACAAGCTTCAACACTGTTCACTAGAACCTTAGCTGCCCATCTGCATTCAGAAAAGAAAACCAAGTATAATTCAACAACCTAGAAGGAAAAAAACTCTTTGGTCTTCCCAAATTCATTGTTTTTAGAAACCTCTGCAACTCGTTTCTACCAATCATTCAAACTCCGAGCAGAATCAAAACGAAGACCCAAACCCCAGAACTACATAAAGAGTCCAACCCTCTTCTGCTACCAAGCATCATGGAGTTACCTAGTGGTCAAAAGGGTCTTAAGTAGCTAGAACGTGATGAGTTCAACCTATAATGACCATCTATTTAGTAATTAATTTTCTACAAGTTTCCTTAACATCCAAATGTTGCAACGTCAAGCAGTATATCCCATGTTAATAGTTAAGGTGCCCATAAGTTGGCTCGACTCCTCAGCTACCACTCCAAACCCAGGTTGGTCCAAAGAAAGTTTGAGTTCACTTAATGACCAGTTTAATCACGACAATTAAGAACTAGTGAACTGTTAACAACCTGCCAAAGTGAGTTTAACTCAGTGGTAATTGACATGTATCCTCGACCAAGAGGTAGCAAGTTCGAATCTCCCAACCTCAAATATAGTTGTTGAACTAAATAACAAACTAAAAAAAAATTATCCCATTAACATGCCACTGTTAAACACAAAATAACCATCTCTTTTCCCCTCTTTAGCAAAGGAAAAAAGGGTCATAGAAAAGCATACGCGCAAGAGGTTGGACGGTTCCAAACAATTCCAGCAATTACCACAAGCTGCCAAATCCAAAACAAAAACCAAAACATGAGTTCAATGTTACCAAAAACACCAAATCTCCAATAATTTAGTCTAAAAAACCACCTCATCAAAAGTTCCTGCTGGACTGTCATCATAGTTTGCAAGGAAGAACCCACCAAGAGTATAACTAGAGAGAGAGAAATAGCAATCAAACACCCAACAATTTCAAGAATGCATTGAACAAACACTAATTCATTTCAACTGCCAACAGGGTCCTAATTTAGCACCAAAAAACACCCACTAATCACATTAATCTGCCACATTAACCTCCAACACAAACTAATCAAACAAATAATCAGTGATTAAGAAATACCCAAATGCTTCAACAAGTCTCAATTCCTTGGGAATGCATGCTCGAGCAGTTTTCCCCTTGACAAGATGCAGTTGATACAAGGCCCTGAATAATGTCAAAATCAGACCAAAAAATGGCAATGAAGAAAAAGCAAATTGAGCTCTTAAAAAAGAAAGTTATAGAAACAAGAAACGGGAAACAGTAAACAGGAACGTGGGTTCTAAATTACCTTCCTCTGAATGTCCATGGAGGCCTGCCATAGCCTGATGAACACTTTTTGTCTCCAATTTCCATGGAGATTCAGCAACAGAAACAGAAAAAAAATGGATATTCAATTGTAAGGATAAGATATAGAGGTGGTTATACAAAAAACTTGGTCCACGTGGCGGCATTTTAATCAATATAGCTGTCTAAGTCAGCTCAGCCTACCATTTTGTAACCAAACATTTTGGCAGTTTTTCAAAGATAAAATTATTGGGATATGTGGTTCTTTTTGTGTAAAAATGTCTTTAAAGTTTAAAAATGTTCAATGGTTTAAAGAATTTGATAAAACTTAAAGTTGAGTTATTATCAAATGACTATAATTTGTTAAATGATTGACTTGATGATTTAACAATTAATATTTTGATTAACTTATGATAATCACAATCAAATAATATAACACACCCAGTTTTTGTTAGTTTGGCAATTTGTAGAAAAGGGAGATTAAATCTTTGACCTATTGATCAGTGTAACATGTTATATATATAGATTAGTTGTGTTGTGGTTATGTTACTGATAAATTAATTACTTAAGCAATTATAAGTTTGTTTTAAAACTCAGAATGTTTTTATTTAGCTACCCTACAGCATTGAACTGAAAAAATGATATAACTTGACAGTGTAATTAAAAAAAACATCAGCATATATGTACTCAATAGTTGAACACAAAGGCAAGTATTAGACCATGACACAATTTATCAAACAATTAGGATTCTTTAATTCAGTTTGGTAAATTAAAATTGAGATGTAAAAAGGAAGGAAAAAAAAGTACAAGTTAATTTTTATATAAATTTTCAATGTTTGTTTGACTTATGATGTATTTTCCCTCGGCTAAAAATATTAGCAAATAGGGATTGGAGCTCCATTCCACTCCTTAAGACACTCGAAGATAGAGTCGATCATTTTTCCTTGACACAAAGCTGTGAATACCTTTTCACACTCTTCTCCTGGAGATATCGTCTTTTCTCCGGTGAGCAATCTTGTTCCCAACTCCTCTCTCACAAATCTATATAATGGATAAGATCTGCAGTCCTTAATCTGATTTGGAATTTTTGAATTCCCATCCTCATATTCCAACCTTACATTTTCAACCTCCTTCGGTAAAATTGCCTTTAATTCCTCTTCAAAAGCACTAATCTTTTGGAAGATTGAAGTGTTTACGTTTACTTCATCATCTCCATTTTCAAGCGCATGGTCAACCAAAACTTGCCTTAACTTTTGCATTAATGGGTAAGTAGCACTGCATGGATCATCAATGTATGCAAATGTGTATTCTCTATCAACAACTTTGAGTAGATCCTTTTCACAAAATCTTGATGGGTGAAGTGCACCATTAGAAGATGTAGTCAACACTTTTTTTGCTACTTGGCTAACCGTGTTTTTTACTGTGCTCTTAAGATTTTCCTCCAAATGCCTCAAGTCAACTGCTTGGCACAGAGCAACTAAAAATGTTGCAGACATGAGTTTTAGAATGTCGATGGCTTCAGCAGTTTTCCTTGAAGAAATCAAACCAAGAGAGTTAACATCTTGATTGTGTTGTTCAGCACTTTGGACATGACTTGTCACTGGATTTGCAAGATATTGAAGTTCAGAGCAATATGAAGCCATAGCGATCTCAGTGCCTTTAAATCCATAATCCAAGCTAGGGTTTCTACTTCCAGAAAGATTAGAAGGCAAACCATTGTTGTAGAAATCATTTACTAACTCAGAAAATTGGGCAAACATGAGCTTTCCAATGGATGCAATGGCCAAACGAGTGTTGTCCATGGAAACTCCAATTGGCGTTCCTTGAAAGTTGCCTCCATGTATGGCCTTGTTTCTTGAAACATCAATCAAAGGATTATCATTAACTGAATTAATCTCCCGCTCGATTGACTTTGTGGAGAACCGAATCACTTCAATCAAAGGACCCAACCATTGAGGAGAAGTTCTAAGAGCGTAACGATCTTGTTTGGGCTTTTGGAGAGGATCCATTTCATGCAATTTCTTGGCTGTTTTCATGTAAGAGCTTCCATCTAAAATGTGCTCCATGATTGCAGCTGCTTCAATCTGGCCGGGATGGTGCTTCAACTTATGGGTCAAATAGTCGGTGAATTCAGGCTTTCCTTGCATCACCTCAGCAAAAATAGCAGATAAAATTTCGGACAAAACGGCCAAAAGGTTTGCCTCGAAAAGAACAGTAGAAGCCAACCCAGAACCAACAGCAGTGCCATTAACAAGAGCAAGACCTTCTTTAGGTTGCAACTCAAAGAACCCAGATTCAATACCAGCTTGTTCGAAAGCGGCCTTTGCATCAAGGACTTCACCATTAGGTCCAATAGCTTTAGAATTATGACGACCCGTGAGCAAGCCTGCAATATAAGACAAAGGAACCAAATCCCCAGAAGCAGTAATTGTTCCTCGAAGTGGCAAACATGGAGTAACGTTGTGGTTCAAGAGGTCAGCAATCGCTTCCAAAATCTCGAATCTAATACCCGAGTAGCCTTGGAGAAGAGTGTTGATTCTCACCAACATGGCCGCTCTAGTGGCAGAGTGAGGCAAAGTGTGGCTCGACTCAGCTCCAATCCCAAAGATGCCAGAATTCAAGAATCGAATGAGTTCCTTTTGAAGAGCTCCACCTTGGTTGGTTCTACGATGGGAAGTAGCACCAAAGCCAGTAGTAACACCATAACTATCAGTACCTTTACTCATGCTATCCATCACCCAATCACTGCTAGCTTTGACACCAACCCTCGCAGACTCGGCCAATTCAACAACAACATCATTATCTCGAGTGGCAATAGCAGCCACTTGGGAAATGGTGAGAGTTTGTCCTCCAAGCTTCACCATAGGCCGCCGATACTCCTCGACCATCCGCTTGACCTCATCCAAATGACTTCCCTTCATTGACTCAGCTGCCACACCCCAGTTAAGTGGATCCTCATGGCTGGTACACAAGCTCTTCAATGAACCATTTTGGTGAGCTGCAGCAATCTGTTGAGCCATTGCTATATATGGAACAAACTAAGGAGAAAGTTACAAAAAGAGATGGAAATGAGAGAAAAAAGATGTTTGTTTTGTTGGTTTAGTTTTGAGTTGTGAAGAGAAATGGGAAGGTTGGGCTTAAATAGAAAAGCTTTTGGCAGTTCTCAGTGTTAGGTAAAGAACTGAATAAAGGAAAGAGCTTGGAAGTGTTTGGTTAAGGCATGTGGGAATATGACTAAAATAAAAAATAATTCATTCAAAGGGTCAAACTAGATTGGCCACTAATGTAAGTGTTTGGTGGTCTTTTATGGATTTTTTTACTCCAGTATTTTCAAACAAATTTCTGTTTTTTTTTTTTTTTTTTCTTTGTTAGAATTTCCTGCATACTTTCGTTGTGAATGGGTATCATTCTAATTAAACTTAAGTCCTCTAAATTGTATGATTTTTTTCCCTTCTACATAGTCCTACAAAGTTCTTAATTAATAAGGTCCATAAACTTCCATAACTTTTGGTAATTGTGTCGATCGCTATTTTTCTTTTAAATAAATTCTTAAAGTTTTGATTTTTATTTCATAAGTATTTACTATTTACCATGATATCCGTGGTTACCATGCTTGTAAATAAACATAATTAACTCTAATAGATCATGTATTAGATAATGTAGATTTTTTTTTTTGAATCAAGATAATGTAGAATTTAATAACAGAAAAAGTTACATGTCCCTAAATTCTCAATCTAAATATTGTTAGAATTAAAAAAAACATTACTTTCATTGGAGGACAATATGATACAATTATATATAGTTTTTAAACAATATACCATTATTATGGCATGTAGTGTTAAAATAAATTGATGTTAATAAATTATTAGGCACAAAATGAAAAGTTGATCTGCTTGAAATTTAATTAAATTACAATTTTGGTTTTATGGTTCAAGTAAATTTAAACTTTTATTTGAATTTTGGTCCTATATATGAAATTTGAAGTTTGTCCCTATTATTTGAATATAGTTTCTATATAGGCTATAAAGTTTTTATTTTTATTTTTAATAAGTGTTTGAGTCTTATTTGACTATTTTTAAGAGAGTGATGTCACCAATTCAATTCATAATTATTCATATCTCCAAAGTAAGAAGCTTTTTTTTTTTTTTATTATTATTTATTAAATCATATTACCCATCCAAGTATTAGGTATTGACTCTAAAAATTGTGAGATAAGAGATGGGGTTGGTGAACCAAACAATTGGATGCTACTTTAGTTTATATTGTAATAATTTTTTTTTTTTATATAATTACTATATACTTGAGTAGTCATAATCGTCCACCTACTATTACACTATCATAATATGAATTTTAGCCACCAACATGAATATATCTTAATTAAAACAGAAATAAAATATGTATTCCTTGACTTGAATGTGTACCCCTACTCTAATCCCACATATTGTTAAAATAAAAATAAATATACATTTTATCCATTTCAAATTTATTTATGTAGCAATTCAAAACAAACTGTAAACAATGTATATATTTGCAAATCTGTATCTCGCATATCGTGAACGTTGGTATGAAAAAAAAAAAAAAAAAAAAAAACAAGAAAATAATTAAAATATTAATTAAGATGATACACCCACAAAGAAAAAATAAAATCCAAGAACTTTATTTATCATGAAATTAGAACTTGGAGCCAAGAATTTCACACAAGGTCACCAAACATTGGCATAGTGCATGTCAACTTTGACCCCTAATATTTTTTGGGCATTTCTTCTCTTACTTTGACTTTAGATATCCACACCAAAGTTTCCAAGCTCTCTCTTTCCTCAACGCTTCCTTTAGTTCTCACCAAACACAACCCACTTTCTTCACATTACACAATCCCTTTGCCTATTTAAAGCACACATCTTCCCATTTTTCTCTTCACAACTCAAATCCAAACCAACAAAATCTCTCAATTCTCAATTCCCTAACACAGACCACAACATCTTTTCCTTCTCTTTTTGTAACTTTCTCCTTAGTTTGTTCCATATATAACAATGGCTCAAAAGGTTGCTGCAGCTCACCAAAATGGTTCATTGAAGAACTTTTGTACCAGCCACGAGGATCCACTTAACTGGGGTGTGGCGGCTGAGTCGATGAAGGGAAGTCATTTGGATGAGGTCAAGCGGATGGTCGAAGAGTATCGACGACCGGTGGTGAAGCTTGGAGGTCAAACCCTCACCATTTCCCAAGTGGCTGCTATTGCCACTCGGGATAATGATGTTGTTGTTGAATTGGCTGAGTCTGCGAGGGCTGGTGTCAAAGCTAGTAGTGATTGGGTGATGGACAGTATGAGTAAAGGTACTGATAGTTATGGTGTCACTACCGGCTTTGGTGCTACTTCCCATAGGAGAACCAATCAAGGTGGAGCTCTTCAGAAGGAGCTTATTCGATTCTTGAATTCTGGCATCTTTGGGAATGGAGCTGAGTCGAGCCACACTTTGCCTCACTCTGCCACTAGAGCGGCTATGTTGGTGAGAATCAACACTCTACTACAAGGCTATTCAGGTATTAGATTCGAGATTTTGGAAGCAATTGCTGACCTTTTGAACCACAACGTTACTCCATGCTTGCCACTTCGAGGGACAATTACTGCTTCTGGGGATTTGGTTCCTTTGTCTTATATTGCCGGCTTGCTCACAGGTCGTCATAATTCTAAAGCTATTGGACCTAATGGTGAAGTCCTCGATGCAAAGGCTGCTTTTGAACAAGCTGGTATTGAATCTGGGTTCTTTGAGTTGCAACCTAAAGAAGGTCTTGCTCTTGTCAATGGCACTGCTGTTGGTTCTGGGTTGGCTTCCATTGTTCTTTTCGAGGCAAACATTTTAGCCGTTTTGTCTGAAATTCTATCTGCTATTTTTGCTGAGGTGATGCAAGGAAAGCCTGAATTCACTGACTATTTGACCCATAAGTTGAAGCACCACCCTGGCCAAATTGAAGCAGCTGCAATCATGGAGCACATTTTAGATGGAAGCTCTTACATGAAAACAGCCAAGAAATTGCATGAAATGGATCCTCTCCAAAAGCCCAAGCAAGATCGTTACGCTCTTAGAACTTCTCCTCAATGGTTGGGTCCTTTGATTGAAGTGATCCGTTTCTCCACAAAGTCAATCGAGCGGGAGATCAATTCAGTTAATGATAACCCTTTGATTGATGTTTCAAGAAACAAGGCCATACATGGAGGCAACTTTCAAGGAACACCGATTGGAGTTTCGATGGACAACACTCGTTTGGCAATTGCATCAATTGGGAAGCTCATGTTTGCCCAATTTTCAGAATTAGTTAATGATTTTTACAATAACGGTTTGCCTTCTAATCTTTCTGCAAGTAGAAATCCTAGCTTGGATTATGGATTTAAAGGTACTGAGATCGCTATGGCTTCATATTGCTCTGAGCTTCAGTATCTTGCAAATCCAGTGACAAGTCATGTCCAAAGTGCGGAACAACACAATCAAGATGTTAACTCTCTTGGTTTAATTTCCTCAAGGAAAACTGCGGAAGCCATTGATATTCTAAAACTTATGTCTTCCACATTTTTAGTTGCTTTGTGCCAAGCCGTTGACTTGAGGCATTTGGAGGAAAATCTGAAGAGTATAGTAAAAAACACGGTTAGCCAAGTAGCAAAAAAAGTGTTGACTACATCTGCTAATGGCGCACTTCACCCATCAAGATTTTGTGAAAAAGATCTACTCAAAGTTGTTGATAGAGAATACACATTTGGATACATTGATGATCCATGCAGTGCTACTTACCCATTGATGCAGAAGTTGAGGCAAGTTCTGGTTGACCATGCACTTGAAAATGGAGATGATGAAGTAAACGCAAACACTTCAATCCTCCAAAAGATTAGTGCATTTGAAGGGGAATTAAAGGCAGTTTTACCAAAGGAGGTGGAAAATGTAAGGTCGGAATATGAGAGTGAGAATTCCAAAATTCCAAATCAAATTAAGGATTGCAGATCTTATCCATTATACAGATTTGTGAGAGAGGAGTTGCGTACAAGTTTGCTCACGGGAGAAAGGGTAATATCTCCAGGAGAAGAGTGTGAAAAGATATTCACAGCTTTGTGTCAAGGAAAGATGATCGACTCTATCTTCGAGTGTCTTAAAGAGTGGAATGGAGCACCAATTCCTATTTGCTAATACTTTTGGCTATTTGTTTGAAGTGGAACGTGCACTATAAATTATTGTAAGGAATACGATGACAATGTATTTTCTATTAATTTCCTTTTATTTTCTCAATCATTCTTCATCATAATTGATTTCTTTTTATCAATAAAAATGTTAATTGTTAGTATTATACTTTTTTTTTTTTTGAATCATATACTTTTTTTTTAACCAAACCAACTTATATATTTATAACAGTATATATGTAACTTCTTATTTGGTTTTTTTTTTTTTTTTTTTTTATTTTGTTTGTTCTTCATTCAGTGACTTAAATTTAAGTAAATGATTGTCATATATAATCCAATAACTAAGAAGTTACAAGTTTGAACTTCTTCGTTTCAAATGTTCTTAAATTTAAAAAAAAAAAAAAAGACTACATAGATTGATTTCATTCCCTAAAACTCCTATGACAGCCAACTGTTTAAAGGATAACACAATCTTGAACCAGTTTCACCTAGCATCCAAAATCACAAGCTCATCTACAATGAAGATTAATTTTTGGAAAACATGGCACATAAGATTAAATTAAATAAATAAATAAAATTTAATAATAAAACAAAAGTCCTTAATCAAGGTAGGATCTGTCAGAAAAGGAATGGCATGCAGCAGAACCCCACTACAAAATTGTTTGTTAAATGGTCATTTCATCAAAACAATCAGGACTCCCAAAATGAAATTTCCTTTGTACAAAAGCTTCTTCTTTTACAACATCAACAAGACAGGTCAACACCACTTTACAGTAATAAGCTTCTTCTTTTAAGATTCCAAAAAAGAAAAGGAAAAATAATTAAAATTAAGTAACAAAAAAAACCAGTGATCACAGACTAAGGCCCGGGAAATCTAAGAAAAAACAAGTTGAACTTGTGATGATCACGTGGTACCTAGCAAACAATTTACTACAGGTTTCTTTAATATTCAAATATTATATGG
This sequence comes from Sechiopsis laciniata, assembly GCA_037833695.1. Classification (NCBI taxonomy): domain Eukaryota; kingdom Viridiplantae; phylum Streptophyta; class Magnoliopsida; order Cucurbitales; family Cucurbitaceae; genus Sechiopsis; species Sechiopsis laciniata. The sequence continues at coordinate 14,781,897 of JBBMKA010000022.1, forward strand.
CCTGACGGTATGTCACGTAAAACTAGTTGAAATGCGTGTAAGCACAATGCTCACGAATACAAACAAATAAAAGACCCTAGGGAAAAGAAAGTTGGGTGAATTGGATGAGTTATCAGAAACTGTGCAATTGGGTTAGCATGTGTACCAACTCATCACTCGAAGGTCTTTCTGCTGGCTGATCTGATAAACACACAACAGCAATCCTCACTGCCATAAGCATTTCATCTTCTTCCCCTTCTTCTCCTAAGATACTCTTATCAAGTGCCTCTCGAGACTCCCCGGCAAGCTGCAAGTGTCGTAGCCACTGACCTAAACTTCCTCCGCTTGCTGCTTCTCCAAAAAATGAATCTGCTGGATCTTGACCTGTTAGTAGAACTGCTAATATCATCCCGAAGCTGAAGATGTCGCTCTTATCACTATACCTGTCAAAACTGAAAACAACAAACGTCTAATCTGCTTAGAACTACTTTTCGATGCAAAATTTCATCAATAGAGCTTCTAAACAGAGAGTACTAAATATCCCGACGTCTAGATCCACATCCAAATGTTATTTGTTTATTAATTCACATGAACACATTCATCTGATGGGTAGTTTCCCATTAGTTTTCTTGTACTAGAGGCTACCCATTTTACAAAACTTCCTGGATTAATGAAAACATGTACCTAAGAGAGATATAAATATTATATATCTAATAAGCTTCAATAGTATTAGTATAAGAAGGATATCAAAATAGAAGGTCTTAGGTTATTACTAATTTTCGTAAGCATGATCTTCAGCAACAGAGGCTACCCAATTAAGAATGATATCCCAACTACCATGATTATTTTTTTTTACTAAGAATACACATGATATCAATATCAAACATCACATAGCTAGCTTCTACACTTAACCTTTTGAGTTCCAATGGTGCTTTGCTTTGGTATAGATCAAAAAATATCTTGAACTCAAATTTCTACAATATCATTTCTTCTTTACTTGATAAACATTTAACTAGTTTAGTAATAAGTATTTTTTTTAAACCAGGAAATCAGAGCAAAATATCTTGAATTCAAATTTTACAGTTAAACTCACTCGTGGAGTTGAACCTGAGAACCTCCAAGAAAGCATGCCTTGAAAGTCACAAGCACCAATCAACGAGCTGCCTCTTAGGGAGGTTTAGCAATAAGTTATAACATTAACAAACACAAACCAGATTGATAACGAAATGCAAATAGTTATCAAATAGAGGCACATAACAGGTCAAAAGTATAGGTTTTAGAATCCCAACCTGCAGTCTTGAGAGCACTCAGGGGAGGTATAGGCAGAGGAAGCATCCAACTTAGGGAAGAGCTTAGCCAAGCCACAATCAGCCAACCTTGGTTCAAACTCAGCATCCAACGTCACATTTGAAGGCTTCAAATTGTAGTGATGAATTTGAGGATCACACTCAAAGTGAAGATATTGAAGCCCTTTTATAATCCCAACTGCAATCCCAAGCCTCAGTTCCCAACCCAATCTCACCTCATTCTCTCTAACTCTCTTCATAACATCCTCAAGGCTCCCTGTTCCCACATAATCATAAACCAAACACACCCCTTCCCCTTCCCCAACATAAGCCCTTAAGCTCATCAAATTCCTATGTCTCAGCCTAGCCAGCCTCTCTAGTTGCTGCTGTGTTTTCCTCTTCTCCTTCTTCCTCGCCGCCGTCCCCGACCCCGTCCCCGTGTTCTCAAACCCCTCGAGCCGCTTCACGGCTATGGTCAGCCCATTATCCAGAACTGTCCTGTAATACCTCCCATGGGGGCTAGACCCCAGAAACTGATTTTCATTTCTAAGGGCTAGATGCAGAGTTTTGGGGTCGATTATGGGGGAAAATATAACAGGGCCTTTAAGAATTGGGGTTCTGTTTAGGTACCTAACAAAGCTTCGGATTAAACAAGCGAAAAGAAGAGCACCCATTAATCCTGTTACCATACCCAACAAAACACTGAAGATGATTCTTCGAACGCCACTGTTAAAACGTGGAGAGCTTGTTGGCGTTGGTGTCGAAGCTGTTGGCAATGGCGGCCCATAAGAGGCGAGGTGTTTGCTTGTTCTTTCTAAACATTTAGCATCAGTGAAATTAAGAAAAGAGAACAGCAATAGCAATAGAATCACTACCTTACCGCTCTGTGTTTTCGATTTCTTCCCCATTAGAAGAGAAGCCCACATTCAACAGCTACATATTTGAACGATCAAAACTTCTCAGACCCATTAGAGAAATACTCGAATCTCGAATAGCTAACCGAGAAATTCCACAAGTGGGCATAAGAAACAGAACTTAAAGGGGGAAAATCTTGAGTAAGAAGACACAAAGAATCATTAATGAGAGGCAAGTAATCAGTATTCCCATATTTGATGACACCAAAGAAATTGGTCCTTAATGGGAATGAAAGACCAGTCAAAACGAGAATCCGCTGCTCTCGCCATTACAATAAACAACAACCAACTCAAAAAAAGCTTCACCCAACAACAGAATCTCAGAAACAGAGAGACCCAGAAAGAAAAAACGACGAAAATAGTAGAAACATGGAAGGTTTTCAACTACCCAGATGAAAAAACAAGCTCCAAACCTCCATTATCGAGAGAAAAACGAAGGAAAAAACACCTGTAAAAATGTGAACAAATATTCAAAGAAATTGAGGGAAAAAAAAAACAAAAAGGGGGCTGTGCAAAAACAGGGAGTGTTTGGATTTGAGGGGAAAGGGAAAGGACCCCATTTTGCAGGCCTTTGGCGACAGAACAGGGTTTTACCATTCCCGCCTTTTGAGAACGACGATGTGGGTCCCGCTTGCCACGTCACTACCTGGAGTCATTTTCACCGAGGGCCGAAAGCACCACTACCATTACCGGGCCGATCTGTGCCGTCCGATAGTTTCTGTCTGAGAGAGATCTTGACCGTTGGTGAGGTTAGTCTTTGGAATTTGTGCTTTGGTTTTTTTTTTTTTTTTTAAACTAAATAATTTGGTTACCGAGTTGTATTCGTTGGTTAAAGCTTTTTCTTTTCTTTTTTTTTTAATCTTTGCCCCGTGGAATAATTGCTCTTTCTTTTTTTCCTAATTGTTTTTTGTTATTATTGATCATTATTGTATTCTCCCTTTATCTTTTCTTTGCTTTTTATTCTTTTTCCTTTTTATTATTTTATGTAAACTAAATTATCATAGTTTTTTTTAACTCAAATTATCATAGTTTTTTAATATCTAATTTTAATCTTACTTTTTATTAAATTGATCTATATTAAGTTTCTTGTTTATTTTGATTTTTTTTTAAGTTCATAAATTGTATAAATACATTAAAATTGTGTTTGTCGCCTTTTTTTTGTTTTGATGATCAAGAATTAGTGTGTACAATACTCAAGACATTGTTGGCTTGTCCCTAGGTTGCAACACCAGTATATATTGGAGGAGTGGATACAATTAAGAAGTGACTACAAATTAATGTTACAAGCGAATTTTAATCTCTTAATTTCAAAGAAAATATATCTTCAAAACTCAAGTTTTCGACCAGTAGCATTACCACTCAAAGGCAAAATAATATTTTTCTTATTTCAAAATTGTTGTTATATCGATTTCAATAAAATTAACTTACAATCTAATTTAAAATTTAATTAAAAATATACAAACTCTTAAAATATAGGAAATAAACTCACAAGTACAATTATCAAAATGGTATTTTTAACCTTTTATTTATCTTATCTTCATTTTCCCTTTTTATTTTTCTAGCATGATCCATCTACCAGTGTGCTCAATGGAACCAATAAGTTTTGCATTTTTGTACTGAATTATTAAAAATTGTAGCAAAAAAATGAAGACATTAACCTTTTTTTTTTTTTTTTGGGTATTAGTAGTAAATAGCTAGTTTCTCCAAACTAAATGATAGAATGTTTACTATTCTAAACACTTTACATGGATGGCTATTTTGAAATTGAGTGAGGAGAGAGATAACATTAATTCCCAAAACACCCTCTATTTTATTAAAAATGTATTTTGAATTTTCGATTAAAAAAAACAAACAATAGTCCCACCAATTGAGGAGAAAATTCCTTTGTGGGGAAGGGGATTGGGCCTATTCCCATTAAATCTCATAACGTGGACCCATGTCCAATTATGCAAAATCGGCCCATGCTTTCTGAAAAGCCCATGACTATATAATAATAATAATAATAAAAAGGGAAAAAAAAAAAGATACCGATGATTGATATAGCAAACAGCTAAGACTTCACTATTAAATATTTTTTAATTAAAAAAAAAAAAAAAAAAAATCCAATATACACAATACACAATGCCCTACAAATAAATAATGATCATCAAAACTCAAAAGCTTCACCATGAACTGGAAGCAAACTGAATCAAAAGCAAAGAAGAAACAAAAGGGACAGCCCCCTTGGCTTGGCTTCAAGTTCAGGCTGCTGCAACTGACTCCAAAGCCAAACTGGGCCATTTTACAATAATACAACTCTGTTGGACTAACTTGCAAATATTGCCCAAGGGGGGCAGGCAAGCTAACCTACCACTCTCTTTCACCTTCTTCTCAAAAACATTCTTGCCATTTCACTCCCCACTGAATTTAAAGGGAAAAAAAAAACACACCCACCTCTCCAAATTCATAAATACATCTATCTTACAAATTTCATTATCTTATATCTTAATGCCTTCAACATCCTTCTTCCTTTCATGAAACTTCACCATATATCAATGTCATCCATTTGAATCACCTAGCATAGCAATGATCTCCGCGTCGTTAAGTTTTAACTCTACTGCCAGCTCGTGAGGGGTTTTACCGTCCTCGTTCACCGCCCGCGGATTCGCTCCCCTACAACATATACAGCCATGTTTTTAATCATTAATGTATCCAGAGGGGTGAAAATGTTCAAAGTAGTAAATTGAAGTAAAAAAAGGGATTACTTCTTTTTTATAACTAACCTGGAAAGAAGCAATTTGACAAATCCAGTTTTTCCTTTAATGATACAACGATGAAGAACCGATTGGCATCGAGAATCGATGGCATTAGCATTTGCACCGCATTGTAAGAGGAGCTCAAGCATACCAATGTCTCCAGTTTCGCAAGCGAGATGCAGGAGAGAGCAGCCATCTAGATCCTCCATTTGCCGGACTTCACTTGTACCTACTGAGTAGGAAGAGCTTGTAGATCTCTCCACAAACTCATTGGATTTGTAGCTATGTTCAAGGCCAGTTGGCTCCTGCATTAACATCACTCTAGCAAGAGTCAAGGAGCCGCAAGGCGCTTGCTTATACATCGCATTTATGTCTACTTCCGAGTTTATAATGTGACGATAAACGGCTTTCTTGTCGTTCGAGCGTACACTGTCCCAGATCTGTTGCGCTACTAAATGAGGATATTGATTTTCCTTTGGTTTCCGAAGGAAGGCCTTTTCTGCATACTGCCATTCAAGATGAAACAACCATGAATACATTTAACTTCAAAACCAGTAAAGGGAACAATGTAAAGCATATATTATTGTCAATAAAAAGGAATAGTATTGATGAACAGAAAGATTAATGTAAGGCCTGATATTTAAATTGCTATACTTTGAGATTGTGGCTGTTATTCAGAAGTCTACATCGCACTACTATAGTTACCATTTGACACCTCTAGAGCTAAGCAAGCAAATATTAGATAAATTTTTACTCTTGAGAAATTAAGCAAGTTCTTTCTTTAATTTACGTAGTTCAATTCTGCCAGTCCACAGGTAATGGTCAGTTGATGAACTTTCCAGATGAAGAACATTGAAGTTTTTTTATATGGGTGGCTGTGCAAGCTAGCTTGCACACATTTCCGACTAATCTCATCGAACAACTGCATGACCTTGCTACATTTATTAGTTGATGAAAAACACGTTGGATATTAAATCCATGGTAGATGGGAACCGTGAATTAAATTTATTCTCTCTTAATTCCTCAAGGCCCTTTTAAATACTAGGCTAACTCCCGATGCTTGAAAAACTTATCCCCTCTTACCAAGCTTGCCAAGACAATCATGGTTATAAAAAAAAAAAATTAAAATTTCATGTTGATCTTCTCTTGGAACACAGGTGCAGATCATTCTAAAAGAACTTTCCAAAAACTAGTGATTAAACTAATGGAAATTTGACATTTTTACACATGTCAAGGCCAAAATCCAACTAGGAAGTCTACATTTCTGGTTTATAGTTTATTTAGTATATAATTTTGGGGTACTTTTATCCAGTTCACTGAGTTGCTGGTATTAGTGGCTTATGTAAATCTACCAATAGAAGGGTTATATTTCTTTAAAGAGAAAAACATCAAATATTAATATAAGTTTGAAAACCTGTACAAACTAGGAGTAAGTGAATCACACCTTTGCATGAATGAATTTCTCCTTCACTGATATTGGATCAGAATGACTAGGTTTGCTGATCAAATGCATATGCTGTTTATCAGACTTGTGCAAGCTTCACACAAAAATAAACAGGTGAATGTTAGGAACACTAAACTAAACGAAATTAGATATCGAACATTGTCTTGATGAATTTTGACACAAACGTGAATTCATTTACCCTGTCGTAACAAGATCAACCGGAGAGACACTTCTGGATTGCAGGACCTCCTCCCAAACAGAGTTCGCAAAAGTATTTCCAAGAGATTGAAACAAACTAATAACTGAAGGTTCCCACACCTTGACATCCAAAGTAAGGGATCTCACCTACACAGAGACAAGCAATTAGCATGCAGGAATTTAACCATAAAAAGGATGTCACATTATCAAAAAACCAAGAGTCCACTAAATGAAGAGTTGTTACGTTTAGCTATCGTATGGGATAAACTAATTAAATTCCAGGTTAAATTAACCATAATCAACTCTATTTCACAAGAAAAAAACTCAATGAAATACAAATTAGGGGGGACAGAAGAAGCAACTCTCCCCATATTACTTTCTACTGGAAACCCTTTATTTAACTTTTGAAGGGAATGTCCAGCTTTTGAGCATCCATATGTTTTACACCTAGTTAACAGAACTAGGAACATAAGGATAGAAAACTAATCATTACTCCTGGTTACACGGATTACAACACAAATACTGCACGAATTTCTCCAACTATACATTCCACAAAAGTTTATTATGCTAGGCTTGTCGATTACCCAACCAGCCATCTGGCATACTGTTGTAATGCCGCGGAACATTCTTAATGTAATGGAGTAAATTTTCACATTTCAACTAATCATTACAAGATCATTTCATATGTATGACCTGCATATATTGCCCCTTTGTAGCACCCAAAGAATAGCTAAAGTTATTCACCTTTGATATGTGAACACCAAGATTACGATGAACACCAGAACATTCAATACAAACAAGAACACCAAGATTCAAAGATGCCCAGTCAGGTTCTGGAGCACCACAATCAGCGCACTTTTCGTTCCCGCATACTTTACTAAGTATGTCAATTGGCTTTTCAATCTTCATAGCTAATCGTTGCTGTTGCAAATTTCTTGAAGGGCGTTCCATATGCGAGGAACTAAGGCTTCTTTCAGATGTATATTCTTCGACCGCTGTCTGATCAAAGTCAGAACTTTCAAAAGAACTACTCTCACTGTTAGATCTGTGATGACTACTTCCCATGGGACTGCCCCCAAGAGACTGATAGGCAAATCAAAAAATTATACAAATAACTGTTATATAATATATTTGAAAAACATCCAGTGTCAAGCAAAAAGAAAGGCAGAGTAATACCCTCTCTGGAGCCTGAGAACTTAGTAATGAAGCAATAACTCCAGTTATTTTTTCAATCCAATCCATTTGATCAAGTGCACTCTCTGCCTGCACTAACATGCAGAAATAGAGTTATACGGAACATTAAAATTATAAAATATTCTTTCATACAAAAATTCTAGAAGTGAAGCATAAATTTACAGCCAAAATTAGCCTCAAAATCAAACCTGCAAAGTATAACTCTTGGTTGGAGAAATGATGCGAAAGCAAAACCGAAGATCGGACTGGTCCGCATCAACTTTGATTGTTGAAGTGAGAAGATTCACTGTATGATGAGCTACAGATTTCTCATCATGCACCCCACCATTATAATGTGAAGAAAGCCACCGGCTCAAAAGGCCAGTACCAAGCTCTGAAGTATTCCTCTGACCAGATAGTTGCCCTGTAGATGCCTAAAATAAAACCATACACATGAAACGAATTCAGAAACTGCGGTACAACGAGGGGGGAAAAACAGTTTCCTACTCATGAGTCATGACAAGGTTAACATGATTTGATTACTTACAGATGATTTGCTGACCTGCTTGCGATAATAATACAGCAATCCCCGGCTATCAAGAACAAAAAATCTTCTTTTCCAGTCACCTCTCAAGTTTGAAGAACGCTTTGAGAGATAACCTTGTCGAATGGTTTGAACCTAAATTACAGTTGAACATAAAAAATATAGCCATGGGAAAAAGGATAGATAAATGTAAGTGCCAGGTGTCAACTGCCTAATGCACTTTAAGAGATCGGTTGTATGATGCAAATGGACACACAAAGATGCAATATTTCCTGACCTTTCCTTTTGCAGCAGATTGCATGACTTCCTCTATCATTTTATGTGAACTTCTACCAATGGTTTGAATACCATCTCCATTAGGAGAACCATTAGAAGTCTTGGATGACCACTTACTCTCCCGATCGACCTGCCTCTTGTACTCTTGCATCCGTTCATTAAGAGCGGCCTGCTCATAGTTAGACCTTTCTCTTGATTGTTGGGCATAGGTCAACACCTGCCAAACAAAAGCCCATCCAATTATTTTAACACCGATAAACTAAAGTTAATCAAAGGCATTTAATTTTAATATTGACTTCTTAAGTGAAGGTAAGTCTCCCACAATTTCGAGTTGGTCAGAAACAAGAAGCTATCTTAAACCTACATTCTAAAATTGATTAAGTCGGTGTAAGAAAAAAGATTTAACTTTTATCAAGTCAATAGATGAGGATGCTTTGTTCTGGTTTTTAACAGTGTAGTCAAAAATGTGCATTTCACGATTCAAAATGCACGATTTGAATCACAATGAAGCTAAAACGATTCAAAACGGGCATTTGAATCGGAAATGTAGTGAATCGTTCGTTCTTTTTATAACCAAAATTTACTGAGATTTTAACACCAATAACTGAAAGGAGACCATTGTTATGAAGATGAACATTAATAAACAAAAACAAAAGGCGGCAAGGCACAAAGGGGCATCGATTACCCATTTTGATGCTATTATAGATTCGATTACCTATTTTGCTTTGTTATGGAGTTATCGTCTTCCTCTTTTTTGTAACTACTATGATCTCACCACTTTATTTTCACAGTCGCATAGCTTCTTGTAATAGTTTTGATAGGGCTACTTTTTCATATGTCAATAAAAAATCTAAGTTTCCTATCAAAAAAACTGTTGATTGGAATTTGGTTACTGTAGTCCCATTTCTTGGTGCTGGTTAGTCAAAAAATAAAATTAATGCATGAAAAACTGTTCACTAGTCCAACTAAACCTTCCAAGTTAGTCCTCCTAAGCACCAGAACTCTACCTAGAAATACCCCAATGATAAAACAAGATCAGGAATTAAAGCTTATAAGTTTATCAAACATTCATCACAAAACTCTCCCAACCTGTTGATTTTCCTTTCGGTAACAGTAATTCTAAAACTGGGAGATAACAAAATAATAATAACCGACGACACTCATTAAAGAATATATTCAGTTTAGCCCAAACCAAAATAGAAGATAACCTGATTAATATACGGCTCCATCTGATGCAACAATTCATAACCCTGCAAGAAAGAGGTAAAATATAAGAAATATTCCTATACAAATAAGCCAAAAATAATTTTCAAGAACTCACCTGTTTGAAGTAACGAAGATGTGCATCCATTGTCCCACTCACTGCCTCTAAAAACTCAAACCTCTTTTTAGCCTCAACATTAGAAAGAGCAGTCACCTACAAAGATGGATAAAAGTATAAAATGATAATGAGTTAAGTTTTTTTGAAATATAATTTGAATCATACCAATAACCAAACAATAGTGCAGAAATTACTAGATTAAAGCGCGACTGCTCAAATGCAGATCTAGTATTATGAAGTTCCTGAAATGTGTAAGGCCAAATTAGATCTAATGAGAAAATTCAATACCACTAAACTATAGGCTGAAAAATAGGACGAGAACCTTTAAAACTATGGGTCAGCATAATACCTCTTCCAAAAGATTAGCAACGTCATTTTTAGTCCCTTTTCTCAGTGATAAGAATTTCTCACGAGCCTGCAATGTCATATTTTTCTAAAGTTGACTTACAAATTCAAAGAAGGCATAAATACTTAATATTAGAAAATACTAAAAAACTTCAAAACAAAATCAAGTCATTTCAGTTGCTTCGGTCTCTTTTACATGAACTGTAAGTAAGCGTATTCAAAAGTAAAAAAAGAACCATCTGCAACAGCACCATAAAGTTGACAATAGCCTCTCCTACAACCCTATTGAGCAAAAATACCCAAAAAAAAGAACATACAAACTACACAAATCATTTTCAACCGTCTCTCAAATTTCAGGTCTTGCCAAACAGCCAAGCTTAAGAGTTCACTTTATTATAGCATCATCTTCTTGTTTCAGAATAAGCCTCCTCATGGCATATAAGCAAACGAGTTTTTTTTTTTAGTGTTCATAGCAGTTTACATGCATCTCGACTAATCTCATGGGATACTGTCTGACCCAACTACATTTGGTGTCAAGGAAACTCATAAGAAATTAATTCCTAAGTAGTTCCACCCTAGATTGAACTTATTCCCTCTTAGTTCCCTATGACACTTCATAATGGTATAAAGCAAAAAAAGTTGGCTCCAAGGAATTCCAAATCAGATTAATCATGCCACTACGCTGGCCTTTAGCACCTCTCAACATTAAAAATATATATCAAATTTTTAAAAAATTCCTAAAAATTTTTTACATACAAAAAATTGTGACATTTTTTATATTGTGCACATAAAAAAGAATACTGGTTGTGATGATATACTAATAATAAATCATTGGGTAAAATATCATTTTGATCCCTGAACTATCATGTAAATTCCATTTTGGTCCTTGAACTTTCAAAAGTCCAATTTTAGTCCCTAAACTATCAGTTTTGTTCCGTTTTGGTCTCTCAACTTTCAAAAGTTCAATTTTGATCCTTGAACTTTCTAAAAAGTTTAAAAGTTAGAAAAAAAACTTAACCACAGTTAAAAATTGATGAGGTAGCAAAATAATAATAATAAAATTAATTTATTATCATCTTCTTCACCTCTCTCTTGAGACCTATGGATTTTAACTTTTAAAAAAAAAAAAAAACAAAGCATAAACCAGTGCTCTTGCAAGTATCGGAGGTGGTTCCGGTGAGTTTGTTGGCGGATTAGGGGCCGAAGTATCATGGGATGGTGCCGGAAAGATTATTATTAACAAGGTCGAGGTATTTGAAGTTGTGAAATTTGAAAATGGTGGGTTGGATGGGACCCATAAGATTTGGGTGCATAAAGGGTGGGGGATTGAGAAATGGGAGGTCGCAAACTCTATAGTCGGATTTGGGGGAGATGAGACAGTGAGAATTTTCATCACATTTGACAAAGTGCTAAGTGCAACGATCTTGTTCGGGTATCCTTGAGAGGAAGAGGGGTTTTCTGACATTCAAGCTGCACAATTCAATCAATGAAAAATTGAAAAGAGAGAAAAAAAAGAAAGTGGATGAAAATGTAATTGATTAATTTTGGAAGGGAAGTTATGCAGGTCAATCTTACCCACATTTGATATTATAACATTAGAAAACTATTTGTTCAAAAAAAATAATAAATAAAAAATAAAATAACATTAGAAAACTATAATATTCTCCTCCAATTAAACTAACATTTTTTCTATAACCTTTTTCCATGGAAAATGGTATGTTTTGAGAGGGTAAAGGAAAAAAGAGCCTGTGGTGGGAGAAGGGTGAAGAAGATGATGATAAATTGATTTTATTATTATTATTTTGCCACCTCATCAATTTTTAACTATAGTTAAGTTTTTTTTCTAACCCAAGGACTACTTTTAAACTTTTTAGAAAGTTAAAGGACCAAAATTGGACTTTTGAAAGTTGAGGGACCAAAACGGAACAAAAATGATAGTTTAGGGACTTAAATTGGACTTTTGAAAGTTTAAGGATCAAAATGAAATTTACATGATAGTTTAGGGACCAAAACGGTGTTTTACCCTAAATCATTTTTTATCCACGCAATCTAACTTTTAAAAAAAAAATCAGGAAATCGGAGTTTCACTGCACTATACTCGGAGTAACCACGCTCGTTCCTAGGCCAGGCACCGGAAAATATCGAAAGAACACAGGAGGTGTCTACAAATTAATGTCAAAGGTGAGTCACAAACCTGGGACCTTGAGGGGAGCAAACCTTCAAATCCCAAGTCTTCAACTAGCGTGCCACCCCTTGGGGACTCCACAGCTATCTAACTTGAGGAGAGGTAAATCCCACAAAAATAAATGAAGCATCTTCGTACTTTAGCTATGTATTTCATACAGAAGTACAACAGTCACACACCTGGTCATAGAGAAGGCTAGCCTTGTCAAAGCGCTTCCTTGCTTCCTGCACTAACAATAGATCCCTTAAAAGAGGTGCTCAACAACAACCAGAAAAGATATACATAGTCTTTTTTATATATGAAACGGAGTGAGATACAAAATCAACTTGAAAGAGACAAGGGAAAAGGAAATTTAACTGAGCAATTCATTTATTGATAAAGAAGAATGAAACTAAACAATTTGTAATTGTAGAACCTTGACTTCAAGCAAATCGAAATTGGCAAACTGCATCAATCTGTCATTAAGCATATGCTCCACCTGCCAAATAGAAATGGAAGAAAAATATAGAATGTGTTCTAACAAAATATTCAACATACAAAAAAAAAAATTGTAGTATCCTCTACCCTAGAGAAATGGAATTTATAGACAAGAACATCGAAGGAAAAATTTAATCATGGAATGGATCAACGATTAATGAAGCAAAATATAAATTCCATTTAGCTTTTCCAAACAAAACTATGATTGCAGAAAATGAAAATGGATAAAGAACTACAATCCTGAACAATGATTAGATAAAAGATCATGGGAGACTACACCATGTTCATTTATGGAAGAGACAAACTGCACCTGGGAACGAAGGACTTCCTTGTATGTCCCAATTTCCCTCAATGCAATTGTAAATTTGGTCATGACAGGTCCTGAAATGTCATCAACAAATTAATTGACCAAGTAAGATTAAACTATCTACTTCATAAGAAGATTTAGCTCAACTTGATATACAAAGATAAGCTATAACCGTCATACATTCATCATTGGAAGATAGAAAGGAGATAGAACGCAAATTAAGGAAAATCAACACGACTGCACTCAACAAAATGCCACCAAACGACCACAACATCCAAGGCAAGTGTTACACAAAATCATGGGTGTCTAATATCTCAAGCTTATGACATCTCACAGTTCCAAATAAATTTTAAAATAAATAAGCATACCACCAAAAGCAACACTGATTGGGTCATTATGCCCTCCCCCAAAAGTTTCCAGGGAACTTGCAAAAGCAATGTCCCCGTCATATCCCTCACCAAGTCCTTCACTGCAAAATAGAAAAAGAAATGGCAATCAGATAACTCTTGCAGAATCATGTAGAAGCACAACAAAATTGATAGCTAAACTCTTTATAAAGTGATGCATATTTTTTAAACAACAAACAAAATAAACAATAAAAAATGCCAAAATAGACGTACGTGTATTTTCGACATCCTTTGAAAAACTTCAAACTCCTCTCCCTCAATAATTCGGCACTTTCCTCCAAGCCTTGTATCTGTATCACAAACGTCATTAACAACAAAAATAAACCTACATTTCAACAACTTTCATATGAAAAATATTCCAACTGGTACAAGCATAATTCATGGGTGCCACGAGTACACCCATCTTTAATGAAAGACAGTCCAAGCAAAACCTGCATATTTAAAGTTAAATTAACCTCGAAATTTATTTAACTGCGTTAAGAGAGAGCCAAAATCAGAATTTAAAATGACAACCCCAAATTTCCTCTTTCTGACTGCAATGTAATCATTTTCCAGGCTATGCTTAACAATTTAAATGTGTTGGTACTAACTTCTTTCCATCGCAAGCTTCAAGGTCCACTTGTATCCATTTTACTTGTATCCATTTGTTTCTTATAAAAAAAAAAAAAACAATTGTTCTGTTTTTTTCTCTCTTTTTAATGGGAGCTTGCTACGTACATTATTAGATATGTCTAAGATTTACCTTCGGATCATCAGGATCCTCAAGTACCTTCCTAGATTCAAAACTTTGTTCCAAGTATAATTGGTTAGACAATACTCAGATATCATGTGGGAGTCGTGAACAGAGCAATTACATATATATTTTTTTATTGACAAGCCAGGGAAATGAGGGTATGCTGTTAAGAAGGAAAGGTTTAAATCATCCAATTGGTGATCCTTGGGATAATTGTTTTGTTAACTCCTTTAATAATCAACTCAAACTGGATTGCTTTTACGGAATGCTCTTAGGATATAGGAGTACTGAAATTTGTTACTACTCTTCTCTACATCAGTGAAAAAGTTGTCTCTGTTTCATTAGAAAATCCAAGACATATAAGATTAACTGACATAAAGAAACCAAGGCACTGCCCATTTGTCAACAAGCCAGCCAAAATTACTTCCATTTTTCTTTTGCTTCTTTTTTTAATGTTTACTATATCTTCATGAAGCGATCTTCGAAAAATGGTCTATCTTGGAAAGCTCAAAACAAGAATAATCGTCTATTATCCTCAAAGCCTCATACACAATTCTTTAGAAATCCAACTAAAACTGCTGGCTGAAAAGGACTATTAATTTTCCATCCTAAGAACTGGCAGCAACCCAATATTCCTGGGCAAGTAAATTTCAATTTGGGGATAAAAGATTTTCTGAAATGGGCTCATTAAACCAATATCTAACCATTTAAATGAACCACCAAGCTATCTGGCAATTAACTGGCATATCCATTAAAGAAACTTTTTCCGAAATGGAATTGACTGCTTGGCCAAGAAACAAATAAGGAAAGTGTTCATTAAAAGAAAAGAACGATCGCCAGAATTTTCAGAAGGGTTCGCCGAAATATAATAATACCCTTAAAACATCTTCTTCCAGTTTCCTTGTATGTCTCTAAAACCCGATAATAATCAATACCCATCAAAATCGAACTGAAGATGAATTAAAAATTACAAAACAAACAAATTAATTCTAAAGGAGAAAGAGAGCTGACCTGCTTGCGGAACATAGGAGAATCATCAAGCTTCTCGAACGGCATTTTGAGAACAACAACAAATACACTTGCAGCCAAAGGGGAAAAACAAATGTCAATAAGAAGGCGCCATTAAAACACGATCACGGTAAAGGGGAGCAAACCCAGACATGGATCCCCCAAAAATCGCGAAAAACAGAATCAGATCTTCCACATTCTAGTCCATGATCAAAAACAAGAAAACCCCAGAAGAAGAAACGCAAGAAACGGACCCTAATCAACAAACCCAGAAAAAGATTCCTAACAACAACAAGAACAAGCCAACATAAGGGGAAAAAAGAGAGGGTAAAGAAGAAGGTGATCAGAGAGATGGGACTTTTTTTACAGAGGAAGGGAAATTAATGATGTAATTAGCTGAAATTGGGTATTAATTTTGGTTTCAAAACCCTAGAAAAGGAGAATGAATGGGAAGAAATTGGATTGAGAGGGAAGAGAAGAAGAAAGTGGCATTAATGGATGTGGGTTATGGCGTTATTGTATTAAAAATTGTATGGAATTTTGATTAGGAAACGAGAGATTTCGAAAATCTGTAATCGTGTTTATGTTGGTTTTTCTTGACAATAAACCTGAAAATGTTTGTAAAATGTGGAAAAGGAAATCTTGTGTGTGTGTGAGAGACGAGGAGAGACAGGGCACAGTCATTGATTAAAGCGAAAAAACAGAGCTTTTTTCCTCTGTCTTTGGCCCCATTTTTTCCCTCTGTCTTTGGCCCCATTTTTTCCCTCTTTTTCTTTCTTTTTTCCTTTTCTATTCTTATTTCCATTTAATTGTGAGATTTTTTTTATTTCATAAAGTTTTCAATTATTTATATCTCTTCATTTAACCAAGTTTAGAGGTAGACGTTTCAAACCCTGGTTAAAATTAGTGTAATTTTACATTAATTTTATAAATCAACACACTACTAATTTTTACTAAGGGTGGTTTGATTTTTTTATTGTTTGATGACAATTGAGTTCAATACCATAATCACATATTCGATTTTGGCTTGATGGAATTTTATTGTTTGATGAAAATTCAATTAAACGTCATAATCACATATTCAATCTCGAAAATCGATATTTGGATCTCATTTATTTGAGAATAATAATACTATCTTTGTAGGGTTTTTGGTCTCTTTTTCTCCAATTTGTACTAAAAAAAACACATACTACTAACTTTTTCGATTGGCCAACAAGACTGATAGCTCAATCATAACAATGTGGCATAATGATCAAGAGATCTTAGATTCGAATCTCACACATCTAATTATTATAATCTCAAAAAATAAAATAAAATAAACTTTTCGATAGATTCATTTTGTTAAAATTAGTATAACTTTACATTAACTATGGGGATCATTGATTAAGAAGTTGTAGTTTTTTTTTAACAAAAAAAAAAATAGTAGTTTTTCATTATCGTCTTTTTTTTTTTTATTCTATATCATAATTTTGAGTCTTCTGCAATGTTATTGCACTAAAAATAGTGTGTAAATGTTATTTGATTTGTGTATTTGATAGTTTGATTTTGTTTGCTCAATTTTTTTTTTTTTGAATATTTAATTTTAATTCATGAACTTACAAAACAACTTCATTATAGAAATTCGAAGCTCTTTTGTAAGTTCCCATCAAAACTTACCAAATAACTAAATTTTTATAATGAAGTTAATTATACTTTAAATTATTTAATAATAATTTTAATATATAAATGAAAAATTATAATTATACTTCCAAATGTCATAAAAGAAAGGCTAACATAAAATTCATTATATACATATATATACAAACGCTTAGTAATTTGCTTAAGAATAAATAATAAGTACAAATTTTAAAATTTATTTTAATTATGTTAGACAATATCATATTTTATTTCAAAAATAATTAATATGAATTCATCAATCTTATAAATATTAAAAAATGAATATATATTCTCTTTACAAGTATGGCTTACAAGTAAAGAAATATTTAGGTCATGCGTACTTAGGTGGACTAATATGGTCACATTCTGTTTATCTTTATTTTATTTTTATCTTTTAAGTTTAAAATTAAATAGAATACTGTTTATATTATGTTACATAGATATGCATTATTTTATAGGTTATATCCAGACATGACCTAAATATTTCTTTCCATAATATGAGATTCCAGTGGAAGGGACGACGTCGTTTTGGTAAATTGCATCCGAGAGAGAGGGGTTTAAGGGTTCGGAGAAATAAACAAAAAAAAAAGTCAGAAGTAAGCCACCGCCTTTGAAGGGCGCGTGTCCGTCAAACCCGGACAACAAGCTTACATACACAGCGCTGTCTTCTAAAAGATAACAAAACAAAACCAAAAAAATAACCCAAAATTTATCGTTTCAAAAAACAAAAAATCTCAAAATTTCTCCCTTCTCATATATTTCACTTCCACTTCCATTCCAATATTAACAAAACAAATATCCTCCCTCTATCCCACAGTCTTCTTTTTTATTTTTGTGTTTTTTTGTTTAGATCAAAGTAAGTTGTCCTATTTTTACAGAATATATCAGATCTTTAATATTTAAATATCTAAAAGATCTAAAATATTAAATAAGTGACCAGAATTGAATTTAATATTCTCATCCCAAGTTTTGGTACTCACAACTATTTTACTTTTTAACTTTTAATTATGTTTTATTTTGGTCTTCTACGTTCATTTTAGTATTTTGATCCTTATATTACTTGTCGCTTTAAAATTTGTTTGGTCCAACACTAACTAATTTTCACTTGAAATCATGTGCAATATTAATATGTTATGACACATACTCCAAGTTAGATCATTGATCTGATAAAACTAAAATAAATATGAAGATAAAAACAATTATTATGAATAGGGACAATAACATAATTATTCCATTGAGATTAGGAAGAACATGAGTTGAACATGTTTTACAAAAAATGGGCAACAATTTAAGGTGACGAGATATTTGAACGAGTATACATTTACTTTTGGTGACAAGGTTAATCTTGCTCTCGATAGAACAAGAGATGTGAAGCACATGATCAATAGGGTTAAAACTTTGACTTTAATTTGTAAAACTAAATTAAAGACTAAAATATACACTGAAATTAAAATGAGGGTAGCATTAAAAATAATAATAATAATAACAATAAAATGAGGGTAATAATTAAGAGGAATTTGGTGAAAATAAAACATTGAAGAGTTAAAATGATTGTTCCATAAATTTTTTGTTTAAATTTATGATTGGTTGTGGGGGAAAAAATACTTTTATGTATTAAAAAGTTATTAATAGTTAAAATAGAAGTGATATTGTACACAAAGAATTTACGGAGGTTTATAAAAGTTTTTTAAACCGCAACATCCAAATGCAAAATTTGACCCTCTTACATACAACACAATTGTTGAGGGAAATAATAACTAGAGACAATTGATTTTAAGTTAAAATACTTTTAAATTATCACAATCAATTTATTTCAGTTGAGAGACTTTTTAAAAGTGTAATTTTAATCTTTTAACTTATAAGGAAATACTTTGAAGCTTTCTATAAAATTAAAGATTAAAATTACACTTTGAAAGTTTTGAGATTAAAATGAAACAAACATATGATAATTTTGTGATTAAAATAAGATTTTAGTTTTGATTTTATTAAAAAAAAAAAAAAAAAAGATTATGAACGCGCCCAGTAGAAGCGCGTGGTTGTGGCAGAGAAAAGATTATAATGTGGGCACACTTTAAAAAAATAAAATAAAATAAATTTCCATCCATTTTGTTTTTCCTTTTCTTTTTGGGAGAAATCAGAAATGATTGATCCAATAGAAAGGAAAAACCCATGTGGGGGCCCACTTCTGTTGAAAACGATCTCGACCGTTGATCTAATGTTTTGAAATGTGCGCACACCTTGCAAAAGAAGGTGAGGTACAAAACAAACGCACACAAGCATATTCCTTTTTTTCTTTCTTTGGAATAAAATTTCAAATAAATTATAAATTTACATGATAATTAGGCTGGTTTCATTATTTTGTGTTAATACAGTTTAATACAATTAAAAGTTTGATATAAAAAATTGATAGTTGACTCTAATTTATTTAAAAGTAATAGTATCATTTGAATAGACTTTGCGATTTCCTCTTTTCTCCACCCCTCTCCCCCAATTTGTATTGTAAAAAAGAATAGTTTTAATAGCTGGAAGGGTAAAATATAAATTTAGTACTTATAATTCGAAGAAAGTTAGAGTTTAATCTCTATGGTTTAAAAAATTAAATATAAAATTTAATTTATATAGTTTGGTAAAACCTACAAAATAGTCATTATCGTTTCGAATCATTAGCGAATTACCTACTCGAAAGTTAATTATTTATGTCTCAATAATGAAATTATGAGTTAAATGATGATACAACAAAAAAAATCATATAATTTATGTATGAATAGTGAGTTTCCATGTATTTAATACGTCACCAATTATATACGATGAATACTATATTTTAGGTTTTATAAAATCATAGGGACCAAATTCTAATTTTTAAAACTAAAGGGACAAAATTCGAATTTTTTAAAATTATATGGATTAAATTCTAACTTTCTTCAAATTATAGGAATTAAATTTCAACTTTCTCTAAACTATAGGGACTCAAGTCTAATTTTTTAAACTATGAAAATTAAATTCTAACTTTTTTCAAATTATACGAACTAAATGTATATATAGTTTGGGTTTAGTTTTTATAATTTATAATTTATAGTTTTTTTTTAGTACTTTTAATTTATAGTTTTTCATAATTGGGAATAAGTGGAAGTAATTTTGTTTTAACTCGTAGTTTACCAAACTCCATTACTTAAATATTTATTTTGAAAATATTATTGAATTAATAAATTTTGGAGTAATTTAGCTATAATTCTAAAGTTGTATACTTGTTCCTTCATGGATTACATATTTTAATTTATTATATCAAGCATACTGTATATACTTCAATTAAGAGATTAAAAGATAGAAAAAAAATATGAGTTGTTTGCCACAATGAAATAAAATATAGAAATAAGAATGATTTTTTTTTTTTTTGAAACAAAGGTAATCTCGCCCGCCTCTAGGCTAGGCACGAGAGACATTGAATGAGTAATATTATAGGTGAGTCTCGAACCTCAAATCTTGAGGAAAGCAATAAGAATGATTTTTTTATGTATAATATATTATTTGGAATTGAGATTATTGAATACTAAAATAGTATACAATTTACAATTTAACATGTCATAATATTACCTTCCAATTTTCAAATAGGTTTTTCCCCTCATGTAATTAAAACTAAATAGTTTAATGAAGACTTAAATATAAAATCTTTATCCCTTTTAAATGCAATTTGCTATATGTTAATAAATAATTTATAAGTTCACAATTTAAATGAAATTTAAGTGAGCTGAGCTCATTAATTGACATGTTTTAATAATCTAGAGGTCATAAATTCAAATTTTTTGACCCCAAAATATTTTTACGGTTCTAATCCTATAAATAAAATCTATATTGGGGTTTTTAAAATATAATTTAACCTCATAAACTATAACATGTTAAATATGAGGGAAAATAAACGAAAGAAAAAAGACAACCAAAGAATGAAGAACACACAAATAAAACAAATTACCAAATGTCATTTCATACCTCAATATAGTGGAGAAATGAAAATTTTAAGTGTAAAAAGAGTAGATTGTGATTTTGATTTTGATGTAATATATTAGAAAACATAGAATGAATGAAGTTGTTGGGGGATAGACAAATATCATAATTGTGGGGTAAGTGCATAACTTCTTCATCAACTCTCCAACATGATTGAGGAATATTTCTCTTTCAATCATGACTTTATGCTACTATAAAGCACATCCAACATTTCCTTAGTTTTTTTTTTTCTTTTCTTTCATGCATGAAAAGAGAGTACACCAATCTTCTAAAAAAAAATAATAATACAACAAAATTATGATAAAAAGATCCATATTTAGGTTAGGTGAAATATTTTTTCCACCAATTAATTTGAAAACATAATACATTTGAATCATTGGTACAAACAAAAAGTCCCATGGAAACAGTGAGTTTAATAAAAACAAGAAAGAAAAGATATCAAACTAGCAGAAAAAAAATAATATATTATTTTTTGTTTTTTCTTATGCAAATTATTTTGAAAACACTATTCAACATAAAGAAAATTTGTTTTTTTTTTTTAAATTTTAAATTTCATGATTTCCACAGGCCTAAAATAGTATAGAAAGCCAAAAAGAAGGGGAATATTTTGAGAATGGTAGCCTTGAAACATAGAAAGAAAAAGAGTTGGGATTAGATTGAAAGTTATAAGAAAATAAGGAAAAAAAGAAGAATGGGAGTGGAACTTTATGATGAACTATGACCTGTGTTCTTCCACTTTTTTGACCAATTTGCATCTCTTTCTATGAAAATTGGAACAAACCTTTTGCTTTTTAAGGCATACTACCCTTCTAGTATCTACCAAAACCTTTCATTTATTTTCATACTCTTTTCTAAACACTGTCCAAGTAACATACTTTTTTTCTTAAATCTAAACATATAATGTCTAAGAATGTTTTTGTTACTAGTGTGAGCTTAATTCAATGGTAATTGACATGTATTTTCTATCAAGATGTTATAGGTTCGAATTTACTATTCTATAATTATTGTTGCTATACTAAAAAAAATACATTTTGTTGATTTTCAAATAAAATGGTCATAAATTGTATGTTAAAAAGTCGATTTTAGGGTTTGGAATTGTAAAGGTTACACGATCCATACAAAGGTTAATCGATTTCTTATCAACAAATTTTATTTGGACAAAGACGTGTGAATGTTATAGTTGAATGTATTAGAGTTTGAGTTAGATTTAAACCAGAAAAAAAGAGAGAAAATCTTGCAGTTTTATTATTATTATTATTCTAACAATATTTTGGGAGGAGACTCAAAATTGTTAACTCGTAATGGCTAGTTATTTAAGTAAAAAAGAAAACAAACAATGCATAAAAGTGGTAGATTTTAGGGATTCGAGTTTTCAAAGATGTGCAGTAAGATTGAACTTTATTGAATACATCATTTTTCTTCTTTTAGCACTTTTTCAATTTTATCTACATTATACGCCAATTCACCACTCATTCAAATAAAAAAGTATATATACACATATATATAAAGATTTTTCATGAAATACAAAAATAGGAACAAATTTTAGGGATGTCAAAATTTAGAAAAAAAAAAAACTAAAAATTAATCATGACTTCAATCAAAGCCCACAAAAATGGTAACTTCAATCAAGCTTACAAAATTGATAACTTCAATCAAGTTAAATTTAATAAAAGCAACCTAATGAAATTAATTAAAAACAATAAAATTTAAAATATTTTGCTTTGAAATATTTTTAAAAGTTACTACAAAAAAAAAATAGAGATGTAAAAATTTGTTACCTACAACAAAACTATATTAATATATTAATTCAAAAAATATATATATATGAAATATCAATAGGGACATTTTAGTCATCTAAGAAAAGGGATATAAACCAAATCTGAGAGCCTACGATAAAACTTATTTGACTAAATCAAATTCACGTCATTTGATTAAAACAAATAATTAATGATTAAAATAAAAGCATATAAATGTCAAATATTTGGATATAATTACATCATAGAACACGTGCAAATCTGGAACCAGTGACAACCAAAACTTGACGAGTTTGATTATAAAAGGCAAAAATTAAATAATAATCAAAGCAGACGAACAGAAGTAAGAGAATATATAAATTATATATTTCTCTCTAAATAAATAAATAAATACATATATATATATATATATATATATATATATACATATGCCAAAAAAAACAAGTAAAAATGTATTTCCTACTAAAGTAAAATGCTCAGACATTGAAGTAAGCATCTGAAGATTGAAGTTAGAATTGAAGTTATGTAGGTTTATATATAAGGTTATGGAATTCTAAGCCATTGTCGATTTTTTTAAAAAAAAAGATTTTTATAAAGAAAGACTTGAAGTCCTATGGATTAAATCTAGAATATTATAAATTAAGTACAATTTAATATTTTTCCTACAAATAATAATTCTTTTCGTAAAAATTATTTTCATTAAAAGATAGTAACACTATATACGCATGTGTCTTGTAAAATACATGATTATCAAAGATAAATAAAATAGGAGTAAATTGTAAATTTTCCATTTATTAAATTAATATGTAATAAACTTTTACACATTAATTACCACATAATTAATTAAAACTTCTAATTATTAGAGAAGTCAGAGACAATTTCCATCTTACTTTAACAAAAAAAAAAAAAACTACAAATTTATTTCAACGTTTCTGAGTGATAATATATAATTTAACTGGGTAAAATTTTGTCCAAAAAAACTGGGTTAAAATTTAGGGACAAAAATTGTGGTCAATCCCTAGGTTGAAATTGAAAATAGTGTCCCAAACATTCTATCGAAGATCGCAGAAGGAAATCTATTTGTGTGATTTTTGAAAATCTCAATTACTCGCATATATATATATATATATATATATATATATATATATATTCCAGATTTGAGTTAAAAATCAGAACAGAACATTCAACAAGCATCAATTTATGTTATGAAGATCCAACCTTTTTATCTCATTGAAACTTTGGATCCATGTTTGTCGTGTCAATGCAGTTCAACTTTGAGAGCTCGATCAAGGTTCCTGAAATACATGACATAAACATTCATGATGGACCCAGAAAAAATCTTCCAATAATCTAATAAATAAAATTCCCAAGTAAATCAAAGACTTAACACAGTTTTGTAAAGACTAAACACATTTTGCATGAGGAATGAGAATGCAGCAATAATATATATAGGATAAAATACCCTTGAATTTTCAAAAGTCTAATTTTAGTCTCTTAATTTCGAGATTTTTTCCATTTTAATCCATAAACTATCAAAAGTCCAATTTTAATTCCTAAACTTTGAGCTTTGCTAAAATTTTTAAATTACTTAAAATTGAACCTTAGGGAAAAAAAAAGTTAATTTGCTTTTAAAAAATTATATCTCTCTATAAATTTTAAAAATATATCCACATTTTATCTTTAATTGTATAAAAATTATTAATATTATCGAATCAATTTTGATGAATATTAACTTCAAATTGACTATAGGGAACTACTTTAAAGGGTTTTTTTTTTTCATACAAGGTCTAAAATTGGACTTTTGAAAAATTAGGGATTAAAACAGAACAAATTTCAAAGTCTTAGAACTAAAATTAGACATTTAAAAGTTCATAAACAAAAATGATACAAAGTTCAAAGTTTAGAGACCAAAATGGTATTTTCCCATATATATATATTCTTTTAATTTGACAACAATTGAGAAATAGGATTCAAACCGATGACCATGGCTGTCCGAACTAGCTTGTGCATGTATAATAGACTATACTTGCATGGAGGACAATACATTTCTGTGACTAAATTTTTATCAATAAGTTCATGAGAGAGTGTCCCTGATCAAATAAGTTCATGAGAGAGGAGAGAGAAACTTACCAAGAAAGTTCATCACTTTGGATAGAGGATATCATAGTGACCAGGACGATAGAGCAAAGTAATGTATGGGACGATCTTAATCTGAGAGCCAACACCATCACTTGAAACATCACTAGAAGCAGGAACAAAATCATGGTGATTTACACTGATCCCACCTGAATCACAAGAGCTCCGATCGAGGTACAGAACACGAATCGGCACACCCAATGCATCAGATAAGGCAATTATGTGTACATGGTCACTCTCTTCACCCATTGGTTCAACTGCTGTTTTGCAGAACTGTGCCAGAAATGATATAAAGAGAACAAGATTGAAATGATTCTTCTTTCTTCTTAAATAAGAAACTAAAAGTTCATTGTCTTCTTGGCCCTAATTATTCCTGTCTAATATGGTCTAAAATCATCATTTTTCTTTAATAAGAAACAAAATCATCATAATTGCATACTAAATATTAACTGTTTCTGCTAGAAACTATCAAACTGATTACCATTTACCATTACCCTAACCAAATCAACTTAGGTTTCAACATAATTTGTATGGTTAAATTTACAACATAAATCTAAATTTTTTTTTTTTTGGGGGGGGGGGGGGGGGGACAAAAAATTCTAAAGGTAATAAAAACCAACAAATAAGGTAAAACTTGTCCGGAATTTTTTTTTATAAATTTAACAAACCTGAGCAACCGTCCCATTTGTCAATCCCATAATAAAAGGCTCAAAAAATTCTGAACGCTTTTGTATTTCACCTGAAGTAACGAACCTGAAAAACATAACAACTAGCAAAACAAACTTGTCAGTAGAAACAGAAAGAGCGAGGCAGCCGAATACTGAATATACAAATATCACAGACCATAATCGGAGATAGACTGGTCTCGACTCCTAATTACAAGTTCATCATGACTGCACCCAAGAAAAATAAGAATCAAATGCAATCATGAATGGCCAATTTTCATAGTTGACTGCAAGAGATATTCCAATAAAATTCGAGAATCAAATTCCAAGGTAGAAGAGCATGTCATTGACACCTTATAGAAGTTTCATTTCCTTGAAGAGCACTTTCCAGCTGCTCAAGGAATAGCTGAAAAGATATTTTAAACATATCTATTATTAAAAAAAATACTAAGGCAATCATCGTTAGTCACGGATATTTAGCTAGTTTACACACAGAAACAAAATAAAGAAAGAAATAATAAATAAAGATGAGCCTAGACATTCCAATTCTTTAAGGTGGTGTAAATCTAGGACAATGAGTTTTAAAAGTTGAAAGCACACTGAATCAGAATGGCTCTTTAGAGTTTACGTACACGGTACAAAAAACAAGAGAGAGGACTTCAATGAGGTGAAGTGCACGGTACAAAAAAGGTTCATATTAAAAATCAGCATGAACTATGAGATAGAGAATATAAAGGATTTATTATTTTAAAAAACAAGTACAGAAACTACAAAAATCTCATTGTAAAGTCGTACAAGTTCAAATCTAACACCACAATTTTTTTGGATACAATATATTATCATCAAGATATTAATCTTAAACATTGCATGTACAACTAGAAACATAAACAATACTATTATTTTATGGGACACTGAGAATTATATTAATATGAAACCAAATACAAAAGAAGCTAAAGTGTAGTATTTGTATTCCTACAAGATCAACAGGTGAAAAAAGGACTCCCTAGTGGCAAAATGTTGCATATATTATATAATCAGTACAACTCCTTGACAAATCGCTCATTTTCAAGCAATAAACAAACTAAAAATAAACATACTATAACATCAAAAAATGCAAAGAAAACATCTCGGCAATAATAAAATTGATGTCGCGCTATTTCTATATGGTATGTTCAAATTCAATAGCACATTTGGAGATTATAAAGAATAGTTGCTTCTCAACTTTCACTGATTTGAGTTAAATGGGTGAAATAAGCCTTATGGCTTAAAGCAGGGATAAAAAGGACATGGAAATAATTTACCGCAAAAAAATCTTCAAAGGTAAATTCGGTATATCCCAGACTTCGAAGTGTTTTCTTACAACATTCCACATTTATTTTGATGCGATCAACTTCAGCTCTGTCTTGCGATTCTAAAATATGTTCCTGGTTAGAGAGGCCAAGTCAGGAGCAGCTGAATAGATATTTACAATAAGAATAAAAATAATAATGATAACAATAACCATCAATCTGCTGAGATCCATTAACAAAACTAGACTTACAAGATATGAAAACATGAAGCTGCGGAAAAAGCAATTCCCATCACCACGTGTTCGACGAATGGCAGCATATTGCTCACTGAGCACCTGCATAACATGTAACATAAATTATTATTCCAAGAAAAACAACTCCCCAAATTTTTTTTTAAAAAAGGCAATAATTAGAACCTTAATTTTCTCCAGCAAAATGGGACTTCCAGATTTATATTCCGCTTCTAAAGAAGAAAGTGATTCCTGCAACTCCATTGCCATTAGACTTCACTAGAGAGCACAAGAAAAACAAACTGATAAAAACATCTTAGAGTTGCCACAGACGGTAGTGCATCGGTCCAAAGCATAAAATAAGCAAACAACAAAAGATGCAGGTTTTTTCAATGAGAATTCGATTTTGATGAATGAAAATGCAAAAATCAAGCCATGAAAAAATGGATAAGAAATCAAGGAATACAACTGAAAGCTAGATAAAACAGTATAAAATATATACCAAGCGCGCACACACGGAAGAAAAAGAGGTAAAAAAGTGGCAACATCAAAACAGAAAAACACTTGATATAAACTTAGATAAGAGAACTAGCCTTGTCACCAACAAATGGAACTTTTTCAGCTTCCTGAACAAAAATTGCAGATTTTTGCTGCATGATATCATCGTCACCAAGATTGTCCCAGTTATCATACTCTGGTGTTTGAATAGATATCACAGACTCAACTTTCCCATCTGCGTCAAGATTTTCCTGACTCTGCATTCTTTTAAAGGAATACTTTGTTTCCTCAGTTTGAGAACTCGGTTACACAAAAACTATTCAAAAATTCCCCTTGGCACTTCACTGTAATGATCCAACCAACCAGTTCACAAACTTGTGTGATTGGAGAACACCTGCTGATCGTTTGTAAAAACATTATCTGGTAATAAATAAACGTGTAATGATAGCATATTTCTTTTCATCTTTGAAGTTAATAACTTGATCAAACCATATATGTGGATAATTGAAAGCCAATGAATATAGAACGTGGCAGTTATTACAAGAATATTGCATATCAATATCAAATCAACGCAATACTAATTCCACACTTTCAACAACTCAAGCCCATCTACGAATTCCATGTTTGAAAATCTTATATGGTAGGCATCCAATTTCTTAGTTAGGTTCTTAAAGACCATGATGCAAAAAGAGTAAATAAGCAACTCTATAATACATACATCGAAGAACTAGAAAGTGCTGATAATTTTGAAGGAGAGAAGAAAGACAAACAAGTTTCATTTCACTCATTCATTAACTGAAACATAACATCGAGATAGAAACTTCATATCTTGAGTCATTACTTCTTACAGTGCATTTACAGTGCATTTGTGATTAGACTGAGCACTTTGCATAAGAAAATTTGTTGAAAAATTAGGTTAATCAACAGGACCTTGATTTTTTTTTTTCATTATCCGTGACTGTCCAGACCAGTTAGCGTGCATATTGACTATTGTCACATGACATAATGCCTGACCCTATAACATTTGGATCCCAAGAAAACTCATAGGAAATTTATTCCCACTTAGGTGACCATCATGGATTGGGCCATTCACCCCTTAATTCTCAAGCCCTTTTGACCACTAAACCACTCCATGATGGTTAACACGACCTTGAATTTATTTTATTTTTTTCAGAAATTGGAGATTCAGAGTCTCGCTCCACTATAACTGGGGTAATCACGCCCATCATTGGGCCACGCACCAGTAGACATTGAAGGAAGGGAGACACGGGAAGTGTCTATAAATTTGGACCTTGATGGGAGTACACCTTTAAAACCCAAGCCTTCAACCACTCCGCCACCCCTTTGTGACACACAACCTTGAAATTATTTCTCCAATTTCCCCAAAACTTGGACATCAAAGTATAAAATCCTTAATTCGAGTTTGATTTAGAAGAAAAAAAGTCCAAGATTATTAAATTCCGTAAGCATATAAGCTCGTAAACACGACAATACTTTCCTAGACTCAAGGAAGCGACGCACACATCCAATTCAAACTTAAATCACCCAATACATACTATTAGCTACAAAATCAGGATCCAGATCCGATAATCCTCCAACAAAATCATACAAATAAATTATCAAAAAGAGAAAAAAAAAAAACAAATCTTACAGATTAAGAGACAGAAGAGAGGATGGAGGGCAATGAACGATGCTCGCTTCTGTTCACTGCTTGGGGTAGCAGAGACTAAAAGGTCACCGGCGAAAGGCTGCCATGGAGGAGAGAGATCGGCATTGTTGGCGTCGGTGAAAAATGGCGGAAGCGTTCGATTCGAAAGAGTGAGAGAAGTGGACGCTGGCGAGACGGGTTAGGGCTTGAAAGAGGTCAACTATGGTGAAACTGAAAATGTTTTGAATCTGAATTAAATCTAAATCCTACTTAACGTCTGTTTGGTGATTTGGAGAATGGGTTATTTTCAGGATAGGGTTTCTTCCAGGTATTATAAATGAGTTTTTTAGTTTCTCTTTAAACTATCGCACTTATTTTAATTATTCAAAATACTCTTATATTTTAAATCACTCGTTTCAAACATAATTCATTTTTAACTGCTTAATTTTAATTATACATGTCTAATCATTCATTTATGGTCACTTATTTTTAGTCATTTAATTAAATGTAAAATCTTTACAAATAACTACATTCAAACGTATTATTATTAAAACTCACATTTCTAATCACTCAAAATAACCCCTTATTTATAATCACTCAAAATAATAAGTACAATTCCACATCCAAACACTTATTATATTGAGATGTTAGTAATAACTCCTCTAAATATATATATTTTTGTTTAAGATTTATGGATAATAAGTCGTTTGGATCTAGATTTTTGTAGATGAATTGAGTTGGAAAAATGAGTGATTTTAAAATAATGAATTTTTTTGAGTGATTAGAAATGAAAATATTATTTTGATTAATTATAATAACTCATTTTAATGTGATTTTTTTTTAAAAGAGAAATGGTAACTCTTCATTTATCAATTTCTCAAAACTAAATTCAAATACCCCTATTTTTTCTGTCAAACGAATGTACATAAAACGTTAAATAAATAAA